>MEHQ01001899.1:413934-563840 GCA_008828725.1 Saccharina japonica | reverse complement strand
GGGGGGGGGGGGGGGGGGGGGGGGGGGGGGGAGGTGGTCGTGTACCGGTAAAAACGTCCAGAAGTTCCAGGAGTGCGGACGCTTCAAGGGTGTGTGCATGGTCTCTGCACCACCTTGGCCCCCGCTCCAGGAAGCGGCGATGTTCCAAGCCTGCTCACCAGTCGTGCCCAGGGGCGACAAATAAGGAGTTCGCGCCAAAGCGCACCTGAAAATGATCGTTTCCGCCCTACAAATGCCTTGTGTAAAGGTATCTCTTACCTGGTATGTACGAGATACCTGGTACATCGTTTGCAATATTGGTGCCTGGGATCGGGCGCTAGAGAGGGATGTCGAGACAAGCGGGGGGGACGGTTCGGCCAATGAGCGGCGTCATAGGTAGCGGAGGGGAAATGGTTTGGCCAATGAGCGCCGTGATATGATATACCTGGTAGGTGTCAGCGGCTGAGGGGAAAGCCGGTTCGGATTATTAGTACAAAATGGGGCGATTGTAGCAACAGAGCGCTGGTCATTTATGCCGCGTTGTGTTTTTATCCGGACAAAGTTCCTGCCCATGACTTGTTATTATGATGGGTCGGGTAGGGGGCAGAGGGTTAGGTTTAGGGTAGGTGTTTAATTTCACCCATGCAGTCTGAGTAGATGTTTGAATACTACAACAGTGGTTTTGTGTTGTGTGTGTGAGGGTACTACCTACTGAGCTATAGGGGTAAAAGATCGATCGATTACCCAGCCCAAGGTAATCCTTATAACACTCTCCCCCCCTCTGAACGGCGGGATATTTGGGACGTCGGTACCGTATACGGCCGTACGTTGACCTACCCGCTCCGTTTCAATACCTGGGGAACCAGGGAGACGTGTTTTTTGGGGACGCACGCGCAAGCGTTTCTGAAAAAAGAAACGTTCGAAGTGAGATTCGAACCCGTGTCCTCGACGACGTCAAATGTGAGGGTATTACCTGCTGAGCTATAGGGGTAAAAGACCGATCAATTACCCAGCCCAGGGTAATCCTTATAACACTCCCCCCCCCTCTGAACGGATCTGATCCGGTCAGCCACTTCACATACGGCTTTGCATTTATTTGAATACGGCGTATATTTAAAAAAATTGAAAAACAACAACGTGTATGTACCATGTCATGTTGATGCTTCAACACAGGCGATGTGAACGTCTCCGTAAGCCAGTGTGCATTTGAACTCATGTACCCGACCACGAGGCGCTCCGCGTGCCTCGAGGCTATCGATGTACTACGGAGACTTGGAAGACACAAACATCAAACAGGTACTTGATACGCGTAGCAAAATGTTTCCTCGTCATTTGTTTGCTCGTCACCGTCCTTCAATCAAGACGTAGTTCAAATACTGCGAGAGCTAAGGCGTCTATGTCAGTGATACTTGTATGGTATTTACGCTCGTGAAGTTTGCATCCTGTACGCAACAATGATCAGCGCAGGGCAGTTTCGCCTCTCCAGATTTCCTCCACCGTGCGGCTGTTTTCGAACATTTTCGAGGTGTTGCTCAGGTTTAGTCCGGTGCATATCCGACACGATCAACATAGTCAGGGCCATTCCTAACGAACAAAAAAAATCACGATTCGTGAGGTTTTTGTCGTGAATCGTGATTTTTTTTTCGTGATTCACGACAAAAACCTCACGATTCATGACGCCATTTTTTTTACAATAATTTCTTAAAAAAAAACAAAATCACGATTCACGACAAAAACCTCACGAATCGTGATTTTTTTCGTTCGTTAGGAATGGCCCTTACAAACACAAGCCGTGCAGAGCCGTCAATTCAATCGATATTCCATGCCCGCTCGTGCTATTTTGTGGTGGTCGTGAATTCGTAATGTAAATAAGGGCGACGTGAGCGTCTGCCTATACGCGTGGGGGTTATTACCTGCTGAGCTATCGGGGTAAAAGATCGATCGATTACCCAGCCCAGGGTAATCCTTATAACACTCTCCCCCCCTCTGAACGGCGGGATATTTGGGACGTCGGTACCGTATACGGCCGTACGTTGACCTACCCGCTNGGCCTGGCCGACGGCGCGTGAGGTTTGAATATCACAGACCGTGTCGGGCCTCTGCCCATGGTTTGAATCACGGGGCGGGTCGGGCGCGGTCGGCCCGGCACAGCCTGGCCGTGACCTACCTGCGAGAGTTGGCCCCACCCTCAAATACCGTTGGTTTGAAAATATCGGATTCTTCATAATTTTAAAATATCACGAAACGTGACGAAAAAGCACCAATTTTCGTTAGGAAAGAAACATCACGAATCGTGATATTTTGTCATGCCAAAACGTCACGAATCGTGATTTTTTTTTGTTCGTTAGGAATGGCCCTCAGAATGCATGTGTATGTAATGCTTGAAGTACCACGGACCACAGACCATGTCTTCGTTCTTTCGAAACTTGAAAGTTGAAACTCTGGTTCATTAATCAGGTACTACAACAGTCAGTACGTACGTGAGGTTGCCCCCTTTGTCAATCGATTGTACAAGGGTCATTTTCGTTGTATCCGTTACGCACTGACCATATGTTACACCAAGCTTTCACGTTACGCTTCTGCTGCTGCATGGATTGCACAAGGGGTATTTTTTTTGTGGTATCCGTTACGTACTGATCATCATATATCATATTTTTCACCAGCTTTCATGTAAAACTTTTAAGGTAAAACTTCCGTCTGCTGCCACATATCAAACGTGGCACATGATGTAATGTACTGCGCGTTGCCTCCTCAAGAGCTCACAGCAACCGTCGATCCCATTTTACGATACTAGACTACTGTGTAGTCTACAGGCGTAGAAAATCCGGGGTTTTTACGGTAGAACCCCTCGAGCCAAGTGCTCCTTGGTGCAGTAAAGTCCGACAAGATTTAGCCCTTTGTTCCCTGCCTTGATCACTCCGTTTGAGCGAATCGCCAGCGTACCCACAATGAACCTGTTGTTGAAAATAAAGCAATACGGTTATCCGAGGGAGCCCGTGACTTAGAAGTAACCTTGGGTGCGACGGAAATATAATATACATCCGTCCAATGGAACTAAAACACTGTCGGTTGCAGGACTGACACACTACTGTAGCAAAGGGGTCTTAAGAGGGTTATTAGTATCGAAAGTGAACTCAGAGAAATTGAGCGAAAACGAAGGGGCTGGTATTTATTGCGGGAACCATCGCGGCCGTTCCACCATTGCAAAGGTAAATAATGTGCTCACGGCACTTTCATCCGTCATTTTGGCGTCCTCGAAAACCCGCAATGCGCTTCATGGGTATGTATGAGAACATGCCGTAGCACCGCCTTGCCTTATGAGTTTGTCGAGCCGAGGTGCCAGCAGTCCGCCCGTAGCGCTTGCTACCTTGTCTTGCTGGGTTTGCGAATGTTCAGACCCAGCGCCCAGAGCCGTTTCGTAGTCCAAAATATCCGTTGCCTGAAGGTGAGTAATTTTGTGTCGAGGGAAGGCGTACCAACTAGCATGAAACATTTCGATGATAGCAACAAAGTGAGATGATTCAGTAAGACTGTCGACTCAAACAACGGTACGGCATGTTGTTATGTGGGAGTGCGTATTGGAGGGGGGACCATCTGGGGGTACCAGAGACATAAGCCGATCGATGGGTCGTGACACCCTTACGTCCACTGTGTACAAGCAGTAGCAGCGTCCATGCGTGATGCTAAGGGGTTAAACGTATTCAAATGCGCCGAAGCAGTTCGGGTCAGTTGAATGAGAGCAGAAATCAACTCCGTCAGACAGCAACAAACCAACAACAGCTGAAAGCCCTGCGGTATCGCCGACGTCTTTACAGAGGTCATTACCTCCACTTCCTCCATGTCGCTGTCCGATGGTATGGGAATCACGCATGCGAGTCGCGCCAGTGCTTCCAGAAAGTCGACATAGGTCAGCTGCGGCACGATAAGAGGTCATATTTCACGCAAAATTGGGTCTTAGGGTCGTTCTTATCGAGCGTCTTTTTTCCAAAATTTCCAAATAAATTTTACAAAAAAAACAGGAAAAAAAAAAAAAAAACAGGATTTATTTGGAAATTTGGAATTTTTACAGAGGGCAGAATATTTGGAAGGCTTCGCATTCCAAAATTTGGAAAATATTTTTGGAAAATATGGAAGTCCTAAAAATTGCGCGAAAAAATTATTTGGAAATTTTGGAAAAAAGTTGCTCGATAAGAACGACCCTTAGAAAACATACAAAAATTGAGCCAATCAATGCTGGTGCTGTCCACCACTCAGTACACAGTTGCAAAATCGCTCAAGAGTGTTCGAGAAACAGCAGTGGGTGGTCGAGTACACGTTCTCTAGTTGTGTTTGTTGGCAACCAACTCTCTTGTAAGCCAACGTCACACGAGTCATGCTGAAAGGAAGCACCAACAGTTAATCCTCGAGTCACATGTATGTTCAGGCGTCAAGGAGGTGGCTCGAAAACGCCGAAGCTCCTTCATCACCACCGCTCGTTTTCCCACAATTTTTCAACGAGCACGTTCCCTCCGTGCTCCACAGGCCTTGCTTCAGACTGAGTTTTGAGGCTGTGCCATGCCGTTCGATGGGGGGGGCAGCTAAGGATGAATTGGAACGGTCTCCCTGGCACCAAACACTCTTGCCGTTGTTTACCACAGGCACATTGTCACCTGGGTCATCTTTGTGCGGCTCTTGACTTCGTCGCTGACTAGCATCCGTGCTAGGTAGAACGGCTCTTTCATCTCTCTGATGCCCATTCTCAGCATGTGAACGTTATCGCCGATAAGGCGGGCGTCGCTAGCAAACGTCTGGAGACGCGAGGCGTTGAGAGGGTATACAAGCGTGTCAAAATTTTGTTTGCCTTTTTGTGCAGACAAGACACTGCGTGCCGCGTTATGTAGTGATACAAGCGTACGCGCTACAACAGCAGTAGCACATACGACTTGCCGTCGAACTTGTGTTCTGCTTGTTTTGCATCACCTTCCATTCCTCCAGTCCGAACGTAGGCTTCCCAGCCACCGGATCGAGCAAACTGTACTTGTGGTATACTGTTGCCAGGGCCTTGTGGTGGTCCTGTAGAGTTATGTGTTAGGGATAGAGCTAGTTAAACGTGACATGTCGTTATGATACTATTGTGAATGGGCAGTCATGGAGGCAACTAATGAGTTGCTTCATTGGTCACTGATCAACCATTTCGTGTTTTTTTGCAAGTCAACTGTCACAGCAAGCAACGCCCGCACTCATCTTTCTTTGTGGAACACATATCACCGTATTCTCGCGACGGCAGCATGGGCACAGGACACTGTTTTCCTTTTCGTAAAAATAGTGATGTGTGTGCGAGCAAAGCTCTTCTATTAACAGTAGTGACCACGTTTTGTATCTTGACAAGCTCCGCTGGAAACTAAGCAAGTGGTACTGTAGGGAAAGGTGCAAGGTCTGCAAGATTGTTGGCGATGTAACCGACGATCTAACCTAGCATTTCACACTGCCTTCTATCGCGCTCACATGAATTACATGATCTCGTGATCGCCCCGTGCCACTTGCCTGAAAAACATCGTCGATGGCCTTGGTGTACAGGCTTTCGTTTCGGAAGGTATCAGAGTCCTTCAGAGCGTCTGGGTGGAGGTTGACCAGCAGCTGTTCATCGATCGTTATGCGTAGCTGTAAAGGAGGTTCAGGAGCGTGAAAGGCGCGGGGGTGTCACACCAGTTGCCCAACAAATCTACCTGGCTAAATACGTAGTTCTCACCGGAGTATGAACCCGGCGGGTATGGAAAACATACTTGCGTTGATCATGTGTTCTTAAGAGCTGGACTTTAAGCAAGCCTCACCGAGCGAGAAAAGTTATCCTCAGTCACAGACCGCGGGACGACAACGGACAGGCACGGGCAACCCCAGTTTTCCCTCACAGTACACTGCGGGTTGGGATTCATGCTACCTTCCCCCTTCCAGCTGTGTGGTTGTTGTAGCGCGGTTTGTGATTAGAGAGGTGGGGTACCGTCAGCAAGGCATGCCTTTCCGTCTTCCTATCGCCAACGGTTGTGTTGCGGTACACCTGGGCTCGGCTCCTAATACAGCACAGCTTTGCTCCTCCATCTGTGAGAGCCTGGTGCCTACTGTATTGGTACACCATTGTTCTCGTTTACTTCTAGTGGAGACCCCTGTCCCATCGATTCGGAGAGCGAATCCGTGTCGACGTCGTGCTAGGATCTCATACGAGCGCGCCGCACAAGTACTTTGAGCAGCCATGTGAATAAGTGAAGTATACAGCGCGTGGTATTCCAGGCGCGAGACGGGAGGAACAAGAAAGGCAAAATAGAAGGCCTCACCTTTTCTGCTGGAGACATATCGTCCTGTCCTTCGTTGTCGCGCATGGTTACGGCTACCCGTATCAATGCTTCCATGAGCTCGAAGCGCATCAAGGCTCTGTCTTCGTTCACATCGGCCTCTGCGCTCCGCTGCAGCAGTCCACCATATGTTGTTTGTGGGCAGCATGAAACAGACGGTAGATGAGACCAAGACAGTAACAACAAAAAACGGACATTCTCGTTCGTACAGAGGGGAAGAGGACACAATTCCGGAGCAACGACGCAAGCACGCTCAATGACCCACACCTTATCACTCTCGAAGTTCACCAGCACGAAAATCTTGCCGATCTCCTCCACAGATATGAAGTTGCCCGCGAGTTCGGCGTCCTGCATCATTTTGCCGAATTGGTTGGGCTGAATGGAGAACGCACCACGGATGCTCGTGCTGGGCGTGAGGCAGTAGTACTTGAATATGGCGAGGAAAGTCTTGTAGAATGGAGCAATGACCTTTTTCACCTGCGAAACCCGGAAGGGGAGTGGTAGCACATGGGCAGGCGAGGGAGCGGGGGGGGGGGGTGTCGAGGAAACCGTTCGTGCACCAAAACTGTACGGAAAATGCGGGCCACATTTTGTTTGCAAACCACGTAATTTGTCAAGGCTGGCGCAATCCTGACTTTCTGATTTCCCTGCGTTCTCGACGACGAAACCTCTGACGCAAAATATTCGTATATATATACAGAAATGGTGAGTATCAGTGGATTCCGGGTATTTTGCCGGTCCTCCAAGAACGTTTTTTCGCTTGCGGTACTTGTTTGCGAAGTAAACTCGGCTTTTCCGCAACTTGGGGGAGGGGGGGGAGGGGGGGTAGCCCGGGCAGACCCCAATTTCCCTCTTCATCAAGCAAGGCTTCCTCAAAGCTTTACGGCTTGGCTACCAACCTCGAAACGTCCGCGAGCACTTTTGCCTCCTGCTTCCTTCCCCTAGGTCACTACGTAGGCCATGTAGGCCTTAATACTTATCCTCATTTTACTCTATAGGTCATCATGTATCCTCATTTTACTCTATAGGTCATCATGTAGATAACGGTACTCGCCTCTTCGAGGCTCTCCTTGGGGGTCTTTTGTCCCTTCACCACATCTGCGTCGCATTTTGCAACCAGTTTCAGTACTCGGTCCTCCTTGAGCATGCGGCCGTAGTCGGCGTCTAGAGCCTTCCGCGTCACTCGCTCCGTGTCCCAGAAGCTCCGGCTCTCGGCCTCTTTCCGACGAGGGGCGAATATGCTGCCGTCGTCGTCGTCGTCGCACACGCGCACGAAACAATACGGCGTGCGAATGGGATTGTGTAAGGCGCGCCCCGAGCATGTTTTCCTAGACCTGTTTCTTTGGAAAATTCTGGGAAAAGGAGAAAGCAGGCATCGCTTTTTCTTGAAGGCTGTCCGCTCCATCACAAGCTGACGTGTGCTGGTGCCTAAGCACAATGTCTGTCAGCCGGCTGGACCATGTTCCTTGCACCTTCTAAGGCCCCCAGAACTCCTACACTGTCGAGCGTCGCCCCCCACACTCTGCGAGTACGCACACACCTTTGATTGATATCCCACGTGATGTCTATGTCAGGCGCGGAGATCGGTTCACTGTCGTCTTCTTCCAGCGGCATCTCTTCGCCGACCTCGAAGAGCATGAAGTCCGACGGCATCGCCCCGAACATGTTGCACCTTGCCCCCGGGCATGGCTGCAAACGCGCAATGAAAGCTCGAGCGCTTGAGTTCTACATAGAGTGTTGAAAATGTAGCCCCCTTGGGCGCAACGCCTCCCGGAATGTCGACTATAGACCCTCTTTAGGACTGCACGCACGGACGTTTGTTTTAGGACAAACTATGAGGAACTAGTGTGGAGGAATTGTTTCAGTAGTTATAAATGATTCATACAGAAGAAAAAAACCGAGGCCTTGTGTCCTTCTTATCTCAGGTTTGACAAAAATAATATTTTAACCCCTCCGTAATTACTATTGGGCCCTGCGCCACCCTCGTGCCATATGGTCACATCACCGTTCGTACACACCAGCCTACCGTACGTCTTTAGCTTCACCTCGCCGTGGCGGGCCTGTTGGCACGCAAGCTCGCACAGTGGGATGTAGTGCGAGGCGATCGGAGGACATCGTCTCGCAGGTGGAAGGTACAGCACTGGTTTCGCGTCGGGTCTCCCTGCGTTCGGCCAGGCATCGGAAGAAATCCCACATCCCCACAGGGGGGGAAGGGAGGGCGCGGGTGGGGCGTGGGTGGATTATTCTATACACATATTAATATGTTGCTTAATGTCTCTATGTTGTCCCACCAGCAGCCGCACTGGGTAGGGATCAAGCGGTATCGAGGACCTGCCCAGAAGAGCCGCACGCACGCTGGAAGGACGATTGTGCGTTGCTGGAGTAAAACAACTAGCCAACGTGGCCTGGAGCCGTGTTCCTCCCGAGTTCGTGCGTCAAATTTCTCAAGCGACCATTTCATTATATGCATGTATCGTTCCAACCGTGTTGATAGTAAACAGTTCCGCGAGCTTCCACTGTGTGGAGTCTATCCACAGGCTCCTTACCGGAGGGATAATCCGGCGGTGGCTGGTGGGGGAGGCTGTTGTGCAGCACGTGCCGCAGCTCCGTGGGATCAGAGAGCGGAGGGTACCCACCGGGGTCCAACACCTCGCAGATTACCCTGCTCGTGTGATACCTGCGTACGGCAGTGCCGGGACACCATAGCGCGAAGCATTCTGCAGTTGATCGTAGCCGTACTATTAATAGGGGTGAACTTGAGTTTATCTAAAGGCAACGACTATGCTGGCCAGCTATGCCCTAACGTCGGTGACTGGAAGTAAAACATAACAATATTACGTTGTACGAGATGCCTTAACTGGCTTATTTTGTGCATTTTTGACCCAGGACGTGGTGCCACGCCCTGCGAACCGCCGTCACTTTTCGCGCTTTTGTGCGAATAATATTTGCCCGTAACTGCTCTACAGCATGAATTTGGCTGCTGCTCGAATTTCATCCAGTGGGAAAAAACAGGCGCCCATCCACGAGATTCCTATAGCGTAACGCGCACACATGAGCACCGATTGACACCCCCCCCCGCTTCTCACTCACAAATGGTAGCATAGCCCGTCCTCGGCGACGTAGTGTTCGTAAAGCGGAGCACAAACGGACGCGCCTTGTACGTGCGGAAACAACGCCATGGAGGTCGGGCTGGTGAAAGGTCTTGCGACGCCGATGTTTGTCGGCCCGTCGAACACCATCTTGTAGTTCAGCGGTGGCTCCACCACGACCACTGTTTGGTTCTATATACAATGGCGGGGCGTTATTGTGGGGGGGGAGCGTACTCATTTGTTGCTTGCCTTAGTCATTTGACCATTGTGTGTGTGTGGGGGGGGGGGTGATAAGTTGCAGATGATAGAAATAAGGACTACTTGTACGCACGACTTGGATACGACGAACTTCAACACCCAGCAGGAAATATACGGAAGTATCAATATACCAGGTATAGTGATATCGACAATATGACACACGCCACGCGCATCGCTTGACGCGTTGGTCACTCGGCCACCGGCAGATGTTTGAGAATCGGTTAAGCTGCTAATTTATGCATGGCTGAGCTGCAGCGCAGCAGTCTAGAGGGCGGCAAGAGATGTTATCGCAATGGAAAAAAATCAAAATTTTCTCGAAGAAGGCGCAGTCTCCGTTCGTGGCTTTGCGTTCGCCATATATATCATAAACATCCCACACGCACTTCTGGCACACTCACTGGGTCTACGTACGCCTACCTCTTTGAATGCTTGGCCGAAAATTTCGTCCCTCTCTTCCTTTGTGAGTTCCAACTTTTCAGGCGTTCGTGGATCTCTGACAAGGTTCCGTCGACAGTTTGGCGGGCGACAGCAACCATCACCAGACGCACATGTCGGGGGTGGGCCGAGAGCCGGGCGAGCGGGTGGGCAGGCAGGGGGGGGAGGGAGTTAGTGGAGAGCAGCGGCGAACATGGGCATGTGCGATGCCCCTTTTATTCGATCGATTTTTTCCGCTGGTATTTTCGCCATCAATCTCGTATTTTTTTCGAGAGGGGCGAGATCATTACACGCCTGTACCACCTCTATTGGCCGCCTCTGTTTGCGTCGTTCTTTTGCGGCTTGTGCAGGCTTGTGCAGGCTTGTGCAGGCTTGTGCAGCAAAGGGAGCACCGAGGGTTCGGGGTCACCGCCGTTTGGCGCTCTCGCTTCTGTCATGGCAGGATTTCACAGGGGCGTATGCGCAGGGGGGACACACACACACGCAGGATGGGCAAACGCGTATCTCCCTCAAGACGCTACGGAGTGCAATAATATGGCATGGTGGCATCCTTATCACAGACGACTGGCAAGGCAGGGCTTGACTCACTGGCGACTGGAAGGGCGTGACTCTCCTGCGCCGCCGTCCGCGGCCTTTCCGAGGTTGCTGGTGGGGGACGTGCTCTTCTGGCGGCGCCATGTTGGCAGCGAATTGGGCTTGGTGTAGCAGTCGCTCACGAAAGGCTTCCATCGGTACTCGCCGGCAGGAAACGGAGTTGACCCTGGTCCGCCAAAAACAGGAAAAAGGTTTCATGACGGCAGCATCGCGTGCACCCATCGTTGCATAGAGGAAATGCTATACATATAGATGTGGTTCAAATTACCTGTAGCACCAGCCTTAATTTTGTCTGCCGATACGTTATTGACCCTTGCCGTAAACATCGGCATACCCCGAACTTGTGTACAGTGTCAACATGGGCGCACGTCTTGCTCCGGCTTGAGATCCGTCGAAAACAAATATTCTCCACCGAAAATGTCGCTTTCCAACTGTTAGCGTTCATGAATAGTAGCACGAGCTTTTAGTCAAGCCACTCCGACGGGGGAAACAACAACTTTTAGCCGCTAGTCGTAGTCTTCTCTGACCTAATGCCCCGATAGGTCCAACGCGGTGAGAGCTTCGAAGCGGCAGCGGCGTCCTCCTCCCCCCGGGGTCCCCATTTAACTCCTGCTCCCCTGACCCACAAATGGGAGCTGAAAACGTGCCAAACTCGTCTCCTGCCGACGCTCGCCCTGCTCGCCCTCCTCGATCGTTGCCGCCATCATCCCCACCATCGTCAAAAATCGCACCCCCCGCGCCTACACCTGGGCCTGTGTCTTCGGTTGTGCGGGTCGCCGCCACCCCCGTCGTAGATGTCAGCGGCTCGACGGCTGTCCCTTTGCAGAGCCCGGAGCGTGGTCGTTGCCTAGAGAAGCCGCGGGCGATACCATGAGCGGCATCCATCCCCCCGGCAGACCCGGCGGAAGGGGGCGTCATTCTTGTCGGAGCAGTCCAAGCCCTTGCAGTCTCCGGCTGCCATAGAGATGACACCGGCTGCCGCATTTCTTGCCGAACTTGCGTCATACCGTCCCTTGCCGCGTCCAGCGGTCGCCCCGGTCTGGGTTCGACCGCCCATCCGCGTTTGGAGCCTCGTGCCTGTTTAGGGTTGCCTCGCTTGCCTTGTGCGGGCACTGTTGCCGGCCTTCTGGTGGCACTGGTGGCACTGGTGGTGGCGTCATCCCGTTGTGGACTATTACCGGCACTGATGGCACTGGTGCTGTCGCCACCGAAAAGTGGCAGGTCTTCCAGTACCCCGACACTCCGAGCTCTAGGCTTGGTGTGCCCCCCCTTGATCTCCTATGGCAACCCACGCCGCGTGGTGTCAACATTCAAAGACAAAAGTATCGAGCATATCGGGGGGTCATGATTGGAGGGGGGGGGGGGGGGGGGGTATGGAAGTCAACAGGCTCATCGTCTGGGTCATTCACGCCCACCATTTAATAGGTGCGTACATGATAATAGGTATGGTCGGAAATATTATCATGCGTTTGGGCATAAATGTGAATAGCTTGGCATGGGAATAATTGTTTTGGGTTTTTGTTTTCGCGATGTCTGCGACGACCCAGTGCACGCGAACACCACAAGAACGACGACAAGAACAGACAAGACCACAGTATTGCTCTAAGTTCACCCAAGCAAAGGCAGACGGACGGACCTCGCGTCGTGGTTGTTCCTGTCAGTTAGTTGTGTGTTCGAAACTGTTTTTTCGCACTGGGTTCGCGTTTTTCTCCCCCAAACCAAAAGTACCAAACCAAAAGTGCAAATCCATACACTGAGATCGGGAGCGTATGTCAAATTTGACCCTCTTTTTCCGCGAGAAAGCGAGCGTGCGAGTCAAAGCGAGGGACTCCCATTATGTAGAGCATGAGCCCTGGTGGTGGCGGTGGCGGTGGTGGTGGTGGTGGTGCGGTGTTTCCGAGGTGAAGAATAAAGATAAAACGTCTGTTTGTTGCCATTGTTGATACTGTTTAGTATTTTAAGTACACTTTCCGTAAGAACAAAATGTTCGGGGATTTTATCAATCCATCTCCTCTTTTTACCCCCGGAGACTATTTTTCTTGTCTCCTGATTGTCATGCCAACATATAATCCTGCATGTTGCTGACAAACAAGCTACACCAGGTATTAGGTGTCAAACGCGTTAAACGCGTGACGCACGTTACATTTCCGGTTTCACAAAGCGCATGCTACATTTCCGGCCAGGGTGTTAACTTAGCCATGACACGAGCTCAGCGGGGTCTATGGATCGCACTCCTGACAGCCTAGCTTGCCTTAAGCCCCATGCGTACCTGCTGTGCAATTGAAAAGGCACGGAGATATTCGTACCTCAACCCAATCGAAAAACCTTTCCCGGACTCGAGTAGTGGATCTAGCGACGCTGGGGAAGTGACGCGCCCAGAGGTAGTCCCGCACCGACGCTCCCAATTCCCGCGCTGCACGAACGTCGGCGACCCTCCTTGATCCCCGCGCAAGCTTTGCGCCACGAAAAGAGCATTTCGAGGTTGAACCGTGAGCGTGGCAGTGTATGCAAGTGAGCGAAACGGTTCTACGGTGTCGCAGAGTTAAACCGTTCTGGCCGTAAATATAGTACCCGTTTACACTATTATATTAACATCAAACGCAGCTTATGTTATCGGTCAGAGTGGTACACAGCACCGAGTCCCACGATAAGGGGGGCGGCCCATTGCACAGGCAACGGTGTAGCTGCAAGCGGGAGTTCCTAGTGTATGTGCGGATGTTTCGGTTCATGCGATGGTGGTATAACGAGTAATGACCTTCCATCCCTCCCTGGTAGCCACTGCGCGAGACATTCCAAAAGTGCAGGGGATAGCCTTTCCAGCTGCAAGGGTTGGACAATCTCTGCTATGACGCGTACCGCGTTCCACTTTCTGCTGTGATTGAGGTACCATTCTCACCTGTGTCTCGAACATGATCGCTCGGCAGAACGGGTTGTCGGCGCAGTTTAGGAGGACGCTGGACGCGAACTCAGACTGGGGCGGTGTTCCCGATACCGTAAGGTTCACAAGAGGGTGGAGCACCGACCTGCAGATGTACGGCTGGCAGCTGTGCACGAAACAATGCGTTCGAGAAAAAAAAACATAAAAGCGGCAGCGGCATCATATAGATCAACGATGAGCTGGAGTTATCGCCAACCACCGGTATATTCGTTTTATGACACAAAAACCTTCACCGCTGTTCGCCACGCAGGCAACTTTAAGTGGGAGGGCTACAGCACCTGCTTGTGGCCATTGTGCCGCGAACTTTGTCCACGGTTCCGAAAAAAAAAAACAGCAACAAGCTGTCAGTCTTTTAGCTCCGTTGCGTACTCGCGCACCCTTTTTTTCTTTGTTTCCATCCTATTTACTACCTTCGCCCGTAATTCTCCTGTTCCCTCCTAGCCATAAATCAGATATAGGGTCACTATTACGAGGAACCATAGTAAATAGGACCTAATATTTCTAGTAGAAATAGGCTAACATACAGGTTTTTGTGTGTACCTTAGGTCCTATTTACTATTTCCCCGCGTAATAAGTAGACTCTTGTCCTCCCTCCCCACTACGGTACGTGCCTTGCAGTTATCAAATATATCGCTGTTTCCACAGCAGCGTGAGTGAACCCCCCCGTTTTATGTTTAATCATGTCTCACTCTGGCTCGGTTGAGAGGTTCAAGAGCGCGTGCAAAGAGCGGAGTCTCAAAGGCTCCTTCGTGCTTGCCGTCCGTATGAGGCAGCAAAGCTGTTCCAGACCACCGTTGTCCAGCAGGCGCCGACGAGAGCGCGGCGCCAAGGATAACGACGCCGCGAAAAACGTCCCGCAAGCCTGCCCAAAACGAGCCACGTGCCGTAAATACCGACGGCGTCAGGTGCAGTACCGACCGCGAAAAATGCGGTACCGACGGCGTGAAGCGCGGTGCTAACGGCGTTAATTGCGCGAGGGATAAACCAAGGGTCCTTCATTCCTAATGAGCAAAGGCATGTCACGCACACGTATCTTGAGAGAACAAATGTGACATTTTCGCGAATGGTGATATGATACTTTGCCATGAATCGTCACAACAACAACATTAGATACTCAAGAAATGACGAAATGTCACTCAAGAAATGACGAAACGTCACGATTCGTGACAAAAATCCATAATCATTGCTTTATTTCCTCTTTAAACGTGACACAACGTCAACTTTACGAATGTCACAACTCGTGATGTTTGGTCACGCATCGTGTTTTGTTTTACTTTGGTCAGGAATAACCCTAGGAGCGTTCGAGCGAGCGAGGTGGTTTACCCCGGAACGATATTAAGGCGGTTTGACAGTCACTAGCCCCAGGTCTTTGTGCTGGGGAGATAAACACCGGTAGACATTTGCGGGAGTGGCGCGGCGGGATAACATCCGCTGGCACACTAATACAGGCCCTACCCACCCATCGCCCCTAACAGAGTTAGTCGCGTTTTCGCCCCTGCTCCGTTCGCATGCGAATGTATGATGAGCATCACCGACCGATTGAGGTTGCTATGTATGAGAACCGCCGTTCGCATGCGCACGTATGGGCATCATCGATCGGTTGAGTCTGTGATTCATGAGCATCGCCGATTGCATGCGATTAGAGTGTATGAGCATCATCGATCGTACGTATATGAGTTTGGAATACATGTAAGAGCATTTCATCAATCGTAGGAGTTAGTCGGGTACGGTTGTACCAGTGAATGTATTTACGGGGTGGGCTAATGTTGTAGTGATCAGAACCCACGATGGACCGAAAAAGCAAGTATATCCCCCTATGTTTACACACAATGTTTGGTTCTGGTTACCATGTATTGCTATGGCCCCTCGGAATAGTGACAGGTGGTTAGTGCCGGGATCGACAGGAAACCCAATATGGCCCCTCGATATAGTGCTGGTGTTACCGGTATGCCCGACCCGACGATTCCGCACCTGAAGCTCCGAGGTATCCGAAAGCAAGAGGCCAGCACACATATCTTCCAGGACAAAAGGCCCTCTGAGGTCGACAGGGGCAACAGGGCAACAGGGGTGCGACGGATCGACGAGTGAGGCGGACGTACCGGTACATTGGTGGCATTGTTGCAACATGAGATGAAGTTGGGACATAACGGGTGACCTGCGCCTGGTCAACTAGACTACGGGCGCAACGAAGATATCGCATCGCAGGGGAGAGGTTTGTTTTAGCACGAGCAAGTTTTCGTCAAATTTGGTCATAAAGGTGCGGAGTGTTTTGTCTTGCTGATTGTATGTTGAAAGCGGTACACCGCCTCGTCATGAACTATGGGTACTGCTAGTGATACAATGAAGTCAGAGGAGCATGGAGTGAGAAGGAACGGGCGAGGGCAGCAATTGAACTATATACTTGGTATATGTTAAGCAGGAAGTAGATACAGAAGGGAACCAGACTTCGTGCATAGGTTTTCTTTTTGGTTTGGTTTCCTTCTGTTTCCTATTTTTGGGGAATGTTTTCGAGTGATCACCGTTGAAGCAAATCACTGTCGGATGGCAACCCCAGTGATAATAAAACAAGTTTCCCCCTTCCCTTCCCTTCCCTTCCCTTCCCTTCCCTTCCCTTCCCTTCCCTTCCCTTCCCTTCCTTCTTCGGCCCCGGGGTGGGGGTAAACGTTGTGGTTATCGCCGTTAGGCACATGGACATGTTATGCACAAACTTAAGGGGGGAACACTCGTATGCCCACTACCTATAGAAGATCGCCAGTTGGAAAGTGTTGCCAATGCCCAGCACCACCTTCGCACGGCGAACCTGGCCCTTCGGCTCACCTTTCGCTGGAACTCTACGCAGCTCTTTAGCACCGATTTATGATTTATTTGTGTGAGGGGAGATCCCTGAATGTTGAGAACCTAAAAGTAGGCGAAGTTACGTGAACCATGAGCACAGCGTAGACTCAGGAGGGTTCACGTCGCTGTATACATACGAGTCTTGGTGCAAGTTTCGCCTCACAAGCCGATAGTCAAAGATGCGCAAACTGGCCAGCAGCAGCATCGTATCTCACCCTTCCGCTGTAAACTGTTTGAGGTGATCAGCACAATTCTCCCCGTGCTCGGGGTTCCTGCAGAAGGAGAACGCCAACCCGGCTGACAGCACCTGAAGGTTTCAGTAAGCACATAAAAAAAACAGAGGCGCACTTATGAGGTTAACAGAGTATACGACATAATGTGACATATTATTAATGTAAATACTTTCGTATGATAAAAAAAATGTGACATACTACTGACGTCAATATTGACATAACAAAATGATGTAACACAACGGTATCCACAGGTTTTGCTCTTCTTCATGGTTCTTCGATGTTGAAGCTCACGTCGCACATTGTTGAGGACAGCTGGACACAACAATAGTAATATTACCAAAAATAAAAAAGTATCAATACCACTTATTGAAACGTGCTATGGCATTGATATTACGAATAATGAAACAGTGGCGGCGTGGGGCAGTAGAATGGTGCCTATCTTGTCGAACTGGATGTCGAGATGCGAAACGTAAACATGACGAGGTACCCTATCAACGAATACAGAAGTTCTCAGCCGCAAAGCCGGGAAAGGGGCTAACACTTGCGGTAGAATGTTAAACCGAATAAAGCCGACACAGCAAAAAACACACCTTTGAGACAAACGGAATACGCGCACCTTGAGGTAGACGGTACTGGTGTCGCTGTAGACTAGCTGCAGGAGCGCCGGAGCAAGGCTTAAGTGCATGGCGAGCGTCGCCACGTCTGGCTCGACCCCGCAGAGCTTGCACAGGGTCCCAACCGCCAACGTCTTGAGCGGCACGTAGCAGGTGGTGCAATCAAAGTTCAATATCCCCTGGCGGCAACCGACGCACAGCCGAGCAAAGTTTGACCATAACACAATGAAAAAGAGCGACACACAAAGTGCCCGTGGGGATGTTGTTTGATTTGGGAGGCTCGGATTAATTGTGAATAGCACCAAGTAACGCCGGCTAAGAGACATTCGTGGATACTCTGCTTGTCAAGGGACCGCAGGATCATTACCGGACGAATTATAATTTTCATCGGCTGAAACAACTGGCTGTGGGTTGAGACAAGGAATATTCGACATGCATCCAGCTACACATATATATATACTTGAAGTAGACGGTTATCATAGTTGTGGTACACAAATCCTACCAGGTACGTAGCAGTCCGTACGGCAGGCCGGCACTTACTTAATCAAGTGTTACGAAGAAGGACGTCACAAATAATACCTGATACCTGGTACACGATAAAAGGAAGGCGTGCAAGTCCCTCTCGCGCAGGGGAGAACGGCGACATGGCGCAAACCTGTTTACCTTGCGTCCGGGCGGACCTGCACATAGAACACGCCCAACTATCAATTGTCCATCACAGGCCGTCACGTCACATGCGGTCCCGCGCTAGACCGAAGTTGGTTCAATTCGAAGAATCTCACCACCAAGAGCTGAAGGCCACCGTTCATAGCAAGCTTCGTCGTGTTGACAGCGTCGCACGCGAGGAGCCAGGTGGCCGCGAGCAACCTGTTGTTTCGACGCAAGGGAATGTTCTTCGGCCTGTGAAATTTGTGGGAAAAACTGGTTGATTTATGTCAATTCCCACATATTTTGTGTTTTTTTTTTTGTCCTGGGGCTTTTGTATCATACGTCGGACTGTGATATTTTAACATTTATGAAACAGTTCTGACGAGGCAATGACTGCATTCAGAATACAGCAGTTGAGTATTATAATGTGCGTGCGTGCGTGCGTGCGTGCGTCCATCGTCCAAGGTTTGCCCTTCCGGGATTTAACCACAGCGACCAATGAAAATATAACTTTTGGTCTTACCGGCCGTCTGATCAGTTTGGTCTTAGCAACCGTCCGATATGTGTGGCCTTAGTAACTGTCTGATGAGTTTGGTCTTACCGACCGTCTTATAAGTATGGTAGTCTTAGCAACCGTCTGATATGTGTGGCCTTAGCAACCGTCTGATGAGTTTGGTCTTACCGACCGTCTGATAAGTTTGGTCTTAGCAACGGTTTGATATGTTTGGCCTTAGCAACCGTCTGATGAGTATGGTCTTACCGACCGTTTTATAAGTTTGGTCTTAGCAACCGTCTGATAAGTTCGGTCTTACCAGCCGTCTGATAAGGCTGACTTGTCCGATCAAACGTCCGTAAGTTGGATCTTACCAATCGTTCGATAAATTTGGTTTTCTCAATGTTCAAAACGTTTACATGTGTACGCACGATACGAGCGAGCGCGCAGCCAATACGAGAAGGGTCATCATGCTGCGTCCGTGCCGTTACGATTCGTTGCATTGTTTTTCGGACAACCAAGTGAATCGTCCCTCTATATACCATTCTTGTACTGTAGCAGTGGCCGATGCCATAAAATCGTCACTGTGTGTTGTCGCTTTACGTCTATACTACAATCGAGTAAATATTTCCTCTATACTACAATCAAGTATAGCATTCCCTCCATACCATAATCAAGTTCCCTCTATACTACAATCAAATAACATATTACCTATACACCACAATCAAGTAAAAACATCCTTCTATACTGTAATCAAGTGAAATCAAGCCTCAAAAAGGGTTCATGCACGTTAAGCGCACTACAGTGAGTAGTACAGGACACCTAATAAGAAAACGAGCAATAAGAAAGGAAGGCTGAGATTTGAAGGAAAACACGAAATTCGAGAGTCGTTATACTGAATTTAGTGTAGAAAGCACCCATTCTCAAGCAAGAAATTCAGCCTGGATCACATTTTCTGTTTCTTATTAGGTATCCTGTACATGTGCTATTAATAGGCATCGCTTTGGCGATGGGTCCAGTCCAGCTTGACCGCCGACCAATGCTGAACCAGGCAAGCACCGGTCAGGCCAAAACAAAAAGAGCTCACCCCTCCTTCACTGGCAGCCTTGCGTTCGACTGCAAGGCGTTGACGAGTCCATCCATCACCCACAAGCGACCAAGCGAGACCCGGTTCTCCGGCCGCCGGGCTAGCAGCCATCTGCCGAAGCCAAAAAAGTTACATCCGTGGGCGGATTGTGAGATAGCCTCATGCCTATTGCCCCATGCCTATTGTGGGGGGCCTTAGTAATACTATTCATAGTATGTAATCAGAACCCACAAAGGACCCCAACAACCAGGTGTTACTAGTATCTCCCTAGGTTTACACACCACCGTATTCGGTTTTGATTCTTATTAGTATTAGTATTATGCATGTTCCCCCGGTAATAGTTGGGGTTTTACAGTAAAGTCAGGCGTGTTTTGGGGCGGTGAAAGCTAAAATATATTTCCCTCCAGAGCACCCGGTGCCGCTCGGTGACCGCCCTGGTCTCTAGGCGCTAAGCAGATGAAGGGAGTGGAAGGGTGCTGTTCCGACTACTACCGCGTTGCCGCTTCCAGCGGTATATGTACGTACAATGTATTGTAAGCCATTCATTGCTGCGAAGCAATACGTCCATCTGTAATTACCTTCGATGTTTGGTGCCAGATATACACTAAAGGTGCGTGAGCTGTGATATTTACCTAAACTGATCGATGCTGAAGTTCATTCACACACTGATTCACACGTCGGTCGCGGGAGCTTTGCGATTTCTCGTTAAGGGTTTAAGGCGAGTGGTCTCTCTGATAGCACACGGACCGACAGGAGAACGGGGGAAAAAACGATTCCACAAGGCACGTTTCTACGCCGAGGCGCGACATGAAGACGGCGAAAGCTCGATCGACACACTCGCTGCTCACTGCTACGAGTACCTCCTTAATGAAAAAATGAGTGCAGGGCCAAGACATTCCTCCATGCGCACTAAAACATTTAGCCTGCTAAAAAAAACAGATGCATTAATTAGTTCACGCCCCCTTTCTATGTGAAGACATTGGATCATTCTGGCCGGAAACACAGTAAACATTTTGACTCTGACATGAGTAATTAACGGTCCGTATAGTCCCGACCAGAGTGGTATGTATTAACGTACACTGTCCAGGCGGTGTAGACGAGCACATCTTGATTCTTGTGCCCAAGAGCCCACACCAAAGAGGTCAGCTGCTTCTGCGTCCACACGCCGGCGCCCCCCTTAACTCCTTTCGTTCCTTTCGTTCCTTTCGTTCCTTTCGTCCCACAAGCCCCCTTAGCTCTTTTGGTTCTGCCGCTGCTGCTGCTGCTACCGTTCGCCCGCCCGGCACCACCTTTACTGCGAACACCACCACCGTCACCGTCACCGCCATCGTTGGTGTGCATGTCGCACAGCAACATGATGCTGCACGCGATCGTGCTGTCTAGCTTAGTACTGCCGAGGCGCCCCATGAGTAGATGCTGAGGGAGGATGCAAAACCACCCGCAGATAAGACAGACAGCGAGAAGATTAAAGCGTGGACGGTGCGGTATCAGTTCGGGCCTTAACGGGGGGGGGGGGGGGGGTGCCGTACTGTCGTAGTGTCGCGCGTTTTCCAGCGCCACCGTAGGACAAGTATGCGGTGGACAATTTGTGATTTCGACACCCCGATTTATCTTAACTGGTCATAAACGAAAGAGCCCACGAAGGTGAGGTAATGTTTGTCCCAACAAAAGTTGACCGTGCAGCGGGGCAGCAGTATCGAGCTTTGACGGAGCCTACCTGTCTATGCGTTCCGTGTAAAGGGTAAGGCCATGCGAGCGAAAGAGAGTGTCTGCGCCTTTTTCGGCGGGGTCGTTGTTTGTCTCAGAACCAGAAGTAACAACCACGGCCGTGGTTATTGTGATGACCGTTCTGATTCACCTGCAGCTTGTCAAGAAACCCGTCCTCAAAGGCCTTTCGACGAGCCTCCTGGTTGGCCGACAGCATGCTGCACAGGGCACGTGCCGAGTGCTCTCGAAGCTGCACAGGTCGCAGGTCGCAGAGGGGGAGACAAAAAAGCAGCCCAAGTTTGTTTTCCAAAGGTTTGAGTACAGCCGTCGTGTGTGATCTCATCATCGCGGTGCGAGGGTTTCCGACTAACCCCCCACCGCGTTGTGTGATACTTGCACCGACCTGAGGAATGCTCGACTGAACTCCCATTGCATGTTGTGATGCTTGCATCAGCGAAAATACCTATGCCTTCTTGCTACGACAACGTGCGGGAAGCATAAAAGCGTCGAACGCCCACATACCTCCATGGAATGGGTTCTTCTAAGCAGGTCCAGCATTTCTTGGGGCAGGGTGATCATCTGAGGGAAACGGTACGAGGTAGATACTTTACGACGTGCAACGCTCCTGAGCGCGAAGAAAACGACGAAGAACATGCGCAACAATCAACAATGACAAATGCCAGGAAAAAAAAAACAATATGCTCGTCATCACACAAGGAAATAAACGTTGCCCGGTTTGCGTCGACGTTGATTTAGTCGCCGTCCCTTCTGAGTTCTGGATGGTTGCACGATCAACCATTGTCGGCTCGCGCGAGTGTCACAACGATGGAGGTAGTCCCAGTGACACTTCTTGGCTGAAACGTTTTCTGAACGATCTATTAAAGCCTCCTTAACCCAATATCGGTGTACTTTCAGTCTAAGGGCCCATAGTAACGAGTATAAAATAAATTCAATTTGGGAAAAATAAAAATTCAAATTCGCTTTTCATTGGTCAACACACGCACCAGCACCAAATATTAGGATCTTGGGGGTATAATCTTGGGGTGGTGGTGCGGGTTCTGACCAATGAAAAGCGGATTTGAGTTTGTTTTTTTTTCAATTTTTGTTTTTTTTTTCTTCGTTAAAACGGGCCCTTAACACAAAATCGGTGGACTTTCAGTCTAATGTTGTAATATTTTTGATAATGGACTCAGGTAGGTAATGGAGTTATTCGTCGGGTATCACTTTCAATTTACTCCAAAACCTTTTTTCGGGGTGAGGTATAGACAGTCCTCAAGGGACCACTCTCAGAAACAACAAGAGGTATAGACTGTACCTCTATCGTAGCATGCGTCGCGCACACCAACCTATCCCCGCTAAGAACGCAATAAAAATGTTGTCGCGGGCATCCAGGTTCACCACTACGCAATTTTCAGTCTGGTGTCTTGTGACGGGTGGGGTCACTTGTTGTTTTTGCTCTCTAGATATCGCAGACCTTCCGCTGAAAACAACTCCCGTCTCGCACACCAGTAACCGGAGACTCGGCCGGGTGGGAACTACACCGACACCGCCCCCCCCCCTCTTCCGCTGCACAATGGTGACCCTTTAAATGGATGGCTTCACAGGTGGCCGGGAACCCCCCGCTTGCACAGCATTATCGTAAAAAAACTCCTTGTAGAGGCATTGAAAAATGTAGCACAGCCATTAACCGTATAAACCGAATTGAAAGGTTGCCGACACTTTGTGGGGATTGCTATAGAGACTGTTCCATGTCCCCACAAGATTTTTTTACCCCCACATTGTGCAAGGGGGGGGAGGGGGGGAGGCAACTGCGTTCCACATATTGTTGTCCTGCTTACCTCTGCTATGGCGTCCCGGCCGGCGTCGGCTCCCGCCCCAATGCCAACGCCAATGCAGGCCACAGCGCAAAACTTCACCCAGGGGGACAACCATCTGCTCTCTACGAGCTTTGCAACAGCTAGCATGGTCGGGAGCCAGGACATCATCGGGATACCCGTTTTCTTCGGTCCCGTGGGACACCTGACAAATGGTTGGAAAGGAAAAGTCAAATGGTTGACGGTCGGCACCCTTTGGGAGTCTCGGCCATATTGGAGACTGGACATGTTAGCACCCCGGCCAGCAGTTCGCGAAGGGGAATCCGAGAAGTAGAGGTTCTGGTAAGGTTTAGGTATCTCCGCAGCAGGCTGCGGGATGGTCTGCTGCCTTCCCAGTGAGATATTCAGTGTCGACAAAAAGTGGCCTAGCGTGCAGCAAAGCGGTTTTGTTTTTTTATGTGTTGTGGCGGCTCGAGTAAATCTGCAAGAAAGGGACACCCTGGCTTTCGGTTTGAAGGGCAGCCCGTTGTCGCACGCAACATATAGGCGCCTCCTGATCTTCCTTTGTCGTATGGGTGACCAATCGACCGCCAACGTATTGCGATAAAGGCGGACGTGCGATGTGATTTTCTACCTGTCGATGACTGCCAGCGAGCCCCAGCATGCGGCTGTTGCTTGCTCGAGGATGCCAAGGCAGTCTTGGGTGTCCACGTCCTTGCTGCGCGAAAACGTTACCGGTGGAGGCGTAGAAAGAGACCGCGGGGCACGTGAAACGGCACAGGAAAGCATCAAGCTTTGAAGGTGGCAAGGAGGAGAGAAACCCTTCAGAGTCCGATCAAAGGTGGTGGGGCTCGGTCATCTGACAAGGGGGCGTGGCGTGGGAGTGTGACGACTGAGCCATGTGTTCGGCTAGCGCGTAATACGCGCAAGTGTGACCACACACTCCCCTCCGACGAGTTTTCAAGGTCGTTTTTCTCGACAGCGAGGAAAGTGCAAAACACCGAGCGGTGGATGCGTCTATTGGAAAGTAGCCCTTACCGTAGCTGTCTTTCTGCCACTCGATGCGAGTCGACAAGGGGAAGAAAGAGCTGAAGTCTTCTCGCGATAAAAACTCTAGGCACGAACTGCACGAGTGGGGAGGAGGGAGAAGCGCCTACTTTGTGACCCCGGATCTGAGTTACGACTAGGAAGGAGGGCGAAAGGAAGGGCGAATTTTAGATTTGGGATGGGGCGGAAAAAAAAAGTTCAACAGCAAACATGCCCCACCATATTTCGGCGCTGTGAATCCCTTTGGGACCCCTTTGATAGAGATCACAACAAGGATTAAGTCTGGAGTTTTGCACCGTCTACGGCAGCATGCAGTGCGCCCAGCAGTACGGGGGCAGGATCACGTTGCACCTGTGCCGTACGACTGACTCCTTGCATTGCATCAACCATTGCAATCATTGTAACTACTAATAGGACAGCAACCATTGCATCATATCATATCATTCCGCAATCACTCAGCGGCCGTTGCTGAAATGGTCACCTATTACGCGTACGTACGATCAATTTCTCCCGCTGAAGTCCCAAGCGGGGGAACATAAACAATAGAACACGAAACCACCGAACAATACATGGAATGGGAATGGGGGGGGTTGGAGGGCCGGAGCAACCGAACCTGGCATGGAATGGGAGGGTGTACGTCAACGCGCCACCGCTTGCCACGCCCGCTCCCTGCTCTTTTGTCGTAGGGGATAGTTTCGACTCCAAGTAGTCAAGGCACCGCTGGCAAGCCGTCGAAGCTTCTTCGAGCACGACGACGGCCTCGGGCGGAGACACGGTGACGTGCGACGGCTCGCCACGGAGGAAGGCGTTGAATATGCTCGTGCCGCAGAGAATCACCCGAGGAAGGTCGGACCTTTTGGCAACACGGGGAGGGAAAAGGGTACGAAGCGGCGCTTGAGGGAAAACACGATGAAGACTATATTCTCAGGCCCTGCCGGATTGTGGGTTTCTTTTCGACAAAGTTTGCATTTGCTATTATAATATCCTAGTGTTCATGGTTTATTGTTTTGTTTGCCCTACGACAACCTATCGTACGTATTGCAATCCGATATAAAGAGGATATATCCTGACATATACAGTAGCACGTCTTCTATCGCTCTAAGCCAATCTTTTCCCACTTTCCCTTCTCGAAGCTCCCCCCATACACCTCCCTCCCTTTCGTGGCAAACCCTCGTCTATCCCACTCTTCGTCAACGTTGACAAACCCCGCGTCATTGGTTATTGTCGTTTGTACAAAAAATAGTCTATGGTAGATAGCTCGATGGATGGAATTTGACGCTTGCATGGGGAGCAAAGCCACCTAACCTAAGTCACAGCGCACGACACAAACAACGGTTTTCGTTTGTTGGCGGAATGGAGTGCGCTCAACTAAACTCCTCCACCTCCCTTTCAGTAATGGAGGGAAGGAGGGAAGGAAACACTGCACACCTCATGAGATCGAAGAGGGAAGGAAACTTTCCTTGTTCGGCCCAAGCCATCCTGCAGGTTCCGTGGCTTATGAGAACGTGAGCCAACGCCTCCGCTGCCATCCAGGGTACTCGTTCGTCGCCAATACCCCCCCTAGCATGTAAAAATGAGGCATTTTTTAAGACGGCAACTACCGACGTACCATTGAAGGAGGGTTTATCGTTACGGTCAGATCTGTGTGAAAGCTTAGACGTAGCATACTACAATACGGTCAGATATGTGTGGAAGCTTAGACGTAGCATACAACAATACGGTCAGATATGTGTGGAAGCTTAGACGTAGCATACAACAATACGGTCAGATATGTGTGGAAGCTTAGACGTAGCATACAACAATACGGTCAGATATGTGTGGAAGCTTAGACGTAGCATACAACAATGCATTTTTTTGAGGTGGTACAGCAGTACAGTATGGTGCATGTTTTCAAGGTAGTAGTACAGCACAAGATGGTGCATTTTTCGAAGGTA
Organism: Saccharina japonica; assembly: GCA_008828725.1. Taxonomy (NCBI): domain Eukaryota; class Phaeophyceae; order Laminariales; family Laminariaceae; genus Saccharina; species Saccharina japonica. The sequence continues at coordinate 537,809 of MEHQ01001899.1, read as the reverse complement.
GTAGAGCACAACGTGCTACTTTTTTTGGAGGGGGTACAAGTAGTGCAACATAGTGGGAACGGTCGTCAAGACAATGGTGCAGACGAAGAGATCTGCCTTTTCTCACCTGTTTTGGGGCATAGTCGCCAACTCCAACAATATATCGAGGTGGTGGACACGTTCCGTCCGCGCTAAGGCTTCCTTGGCTTGCTCCGAACGTAGTAACAGCGACAAAGCTCCCACGCATTTCACTGCTAAATCGTCCTGTTCATACCCCTCCTCCAGCTCCATAGGCTGCCTTGTCTCGTCAAAGCTTTTTCCATCGCTCCCAAGCCCGCCCTCGCCTTCTGCGGTAGCCGATTCCCGGGACCCGATAGTCTCGCCGTCTATCACGCCGGTAGTGCCCCCCGCTTCGGCTGTCGCTGCCGCTGGTGCTGCTGGTGGTGCTTCTGCTGCTGCCTTAAGTCGTGCCTTTCGATGTTCGGGCGTCTCAACGGCTCGAGCAATTTGTTCCGCGAGCCCCCAAAGCTTGGCCTGGAAGCCACTCTCGACCAGCCGTCGCCGCATGTCTTAACGCGTGAGAAACATTACGGGTATCGATAGGATACTACTGTCAGGCACGCTTAAGCATTATCAACATTTCGACGGCACATATACACAGGCACGCACGCTACGATAGCTGGTTCCCGATTACTGCTTGACATCTCTCGGCAGTGTGTCGGGGTGCACCTGACACTTGACAACGCATCGCTTTTTCTGGGCCTCTGCGGCAGCTGGAGTGACAACACTGCTACGCAAGTATGACCACTGACACAGACCCTTGTGATAAATTTGGCCCTTTAAAGACAAGCACGGTCGACAACCATCTACGTGAGTATCGAAAGCAGACGCTGAACCCTCCCTCATCCTTTTTTATCCAGGACAGACTCACCGGCTGACTCAGCCAGTTTCCACACCACCATGCATGCCACCGCAAGGTGTACAGTGGACACACTGGTCGCAAGGACGGATCCCACGCCCACAAGAAGCTCGTTTAGACGGTCCATGTGCTCCACTGTCTCCAGGTTTGCGGGGACCTGACACGTGTGCCGGTGTTGTTGTGAAATTATCGGGACATTTTTCTTCAGCCTCAACACGCAAAACAAAACTGCAAAACAACTGCACTGAACACGAACGTCTTACCACTACTGACCGTGGTTGGTGGTTAGATGCCAAGTTAGTGGACTCTTCTACAGTAGGATTCGACGTTTCTCAACAGCACGCAACTCAGCACGACAGCTGGAGGATAAGGCAAAACCTCCGCGCACTGTCCGTGCGGGCGATTTTTCTCCATGGGCCAGTGCTGCTCCGTGTGTATATCTCGATGCCATTCAGCTGTTCTTTCTGATTGATTCGTAGAGCGATAGAGTTTGCTAAAACCTTTTGTGTGCTGTGTGAGGCAACCGTGAGTTGAAGTCCATGTGTTTGTGGGCCCGACATACCTACGGCAGTGGCCATCTCCATAAAACGAAGGAAATACAGCTGAGTTCTACTCTCTTCCCACAAAAAGAGGCTCCTCGTACACCAAAACAGCAGTTTTGGTCTACAAGCAGTCTTAATGCTGTATTTCTAACTCTCGGTGAACGACAAGACGCAACCTGCATCCTTCATCCGAAACCTACACAGTTAAAAGCAGTGCCAGGTACGAAAACATGTTTAGTGTGGCATGGCTGCTCGGTGGGGCCGTTGTCACAAGCTTTACCTGCACAAGCTCAAACAGCTGGCTGAGCGCCAGGAGCGTCGCCTCCCCGCCGTTCGAATCGTTCTGGCTGGCACCCATGAGGCACAAGGTGATTGGCATCGTCGCCTTCACAACCTGCCATCCGCACCATATGATACAGGTTGTGACAGACGTCGTCGCGTTGTTTGTCGACGAGTTTTTTTGTTAATCTTTTGCGTTTGGTTCGTGTGCGATGACAGTTCGTTGGTGAACGTCAGGAGATAATTGGCCTTCTCTGTATGTGTGTTCTTCACATTAAACCTTCCTTTCTACCCGTCGACATCCAGCACACCCAGTGTCCGTGCCGACTCTTCATCCTAAAAAGGTACCAGTTCTGTGGTCACAAAACTACGACACAGAGACTCTACAGTACCCCGGCCCGCTGTCATGCCTACCTTGTCATTTTATCGCGCACCGGGCCCGCCCGACGCTCCGCCAGCCGATCATACCGACAAGCGCTACATAAACTGCTGCTAGGCGTTTTCCGCCTGACACCTTTCGACGTCTGCCTTGTGCAGCGATCTCCTAAAGAAAGACGCGCATTGACGTTACAGAACAAGTTTCGACCCAGGCTACTACAGTGCGGTAGCATGCCTCTACAGTGCGGTAGCATGCCTCTACAGTGCGGTAGCATGCCTCTACAGTGCGTTAGTATGCCTCTATAGTGCGGTATAATATCTCTACAGCACCTGTCTCTACAGTGCGGTAGCATGCCTCTACAGTGCGGTAGAATGCCTCTACAGCGCGGTAGCATGCCTCTACAGTGCGGTAGAATGCCTCTACAGTGCGGTATATATCTGACGGGGCTCTTCAGCCGAGGGACCACCCAACACCTTTAGTATATAGCTTTAGAACCCCATTTTTGTCCTTACAATATTTTCGTGATATATGCACCTACAGCTGTACCAGGTATATAGGTCGTCGAGTTGCTTATCGGGTCGAGTTTCCAATGTTTATCAAGTTCGATTCCTGGTCGAGGTATATAGCTCATATACTATAATCAAGTGAGAAGCTCCATAATGTTTAGGTGCACCTCTACACTACCGTAGCATGCGTCTTCCCTTCACCGCGGACACACGAAGGCAGCCGCTGCTGGGGCTGCGGGAGGGGCAGAGAGAGTACCGTCCCCCATCAGGGTATGCCCACGTCGTCCCGCGCTATATACGAACGCATTCGAAACGTGCCCGGGTGTGCCCCGACTCACCGACCGTGGCAAAAACGCCACCCTGCCCGATAAGAGCCAGCTCGACTCGAAAGGGAAACTTGATAACCCTGATTCTGACGTTACCTTCATCTTGCGGCGAGTGGGCTGTCGGAACACAAACTCGTCTAGCAAGCTTCGCAGGTGGGTCGTCGAAAGCACCACCTGCTCCGCATCGTCGTAGATCCGGTCTTCTGGTAGGGTCATCACCGCGCGTCCCACCAGTTGAAAGGCCTGAGGTCGTGTTGGAAACCCTATACGAGTCAAATTGAGGAAGCTCTCCATGCTTATCGTACATTTTGTGTCTAATGGCTCTTGGACTTGCAGTATTCAATGTCCAGGTGTAGCCTGATGGTATAGACTAGATACTTGCATATCGTGGTACCTGATACGTCAATATTGAAATGTCGAAATGGCACGCTTTTACCATCAAGAACGGGGGCACAAAAACACGGTATGGTAAGCACGGCACATTTTTATATATATCGGGGCAAAATCTGAACGTACGGTAAACCCTTACTTTACGAGTAGGGAGAGCGAGTGCCGGCGACATCTCCGCAGTTGGTGTGTTACCTCTTTAAGAAAGCCACTGATCTTGTCGAAGTCGCTGTTGCGTTGGAGCACGAGCACTTCGCTTTGCCCCTTGCAGGCACTGGGAGTTTGGATCGGAAAACGAGGGTACGAGCAAGGGCGGCGATTGAGAGGTTCCTTTGTTGCATCAGATACCTAAAATGCTCGTTCGCGTATCGAATCGTTCTGGTTTCATTATCGAAGGCTCCATCGTTGGTTGAAAAAACGACTTTCAGGAGGGGCTCCATTGCTAATAGGAGCAATTTTCTTTCATCTGCCATCCGACAATGTGCAAGTGTGAGTGTCAACAACCAAAAACAGGACCAAGGGACAGAAAATCAAGACCATGAAAAGCTAAAAACGTATAAATAAATTCAACTCTTGAAGATTTCCTTCAGTAGCCGCCGATCATCTACTAATGTACTCCATCTCTCGAACGACGGCGTAGTAACTGCCGCGTGTGTCCGCGAGACAAGCAGCCGGCTATACAACCGTGCTTAAACTTAACCGGTGGTGTTGCCGTCAAGTTACACCATTCCGATCCGGTAGATGTGTACCCCCAGCACGCACCTGCCCTCAACGGTGCACAGGAACTCCACGTAGATGCGTGCGGCCTGTCTGCTGCACGCCAAGGCAGTCCCCGCGCTTAATACCGCGGTATCCCTCTCCTGCGTGGTAGGTGGTTAGTTGTATCCAGGCGGTTTTCAGCAAATATGTGGTGGTGCTCTAGATTGTGATACTACGACTATTAGCGGTTTGAGTAAAGTCTGCTGTCGTTATATGCAAGTCTACTGTGGTTCGTCTCACCGGTGCCAGGTTCTCTCGTATACCTGGTGTCTGACATAAATTTCGGATCCACCGCAATACGTTGACGATGCGGCCCATTATCGCAAGAAAGCACTCTGTCGTATATACCCGTACACGCAGCACCTACGAGTAACCATGTACAGTATCACAGATCATGTAGTGTTTATCACCTGCCGTTGTGAGAGGTTGTGCAGGATCTGATCATGATCTGCATAGTACAGATACAATCTACTGTAAGAAACATTTGCTAGATCGTGCAGATCGTGCAGATCGTGCAGATCGTGCAGATTATACGGCTCCCACCCGGCAGTAAACAGCATGAGATACTCGTACGTACATACTGGTACTGCTGTAGATCATACATAATACAGACCAAAAATATATCTACCCTAAAATATCCAGATCGTGAGGTAGGAATTGACAACCTGTCGGGAGTGTGCACCCTTTTCATCCCCCCCTCTTCATAGCAGTTCGTTCATCTTGATCAAGCTCAGACATAGCAGCGATCGATGCATTTCTGTTTGATCACCTTATCGGGGGCGATGCGGTTCAGCACTCCCCGGAGCGCAATCACGTCTTCGTCGCCGACTTGGTCATGCTGGCGGCAGGCAGCAGCCATTTGCCCAAGAGTTATCTTCCCTGTCGCCATGCCTCCAGTAGGCGACATTCTTGTGGCAGCCTGTTCAACCACCGACAGAAGACGGGCAAAAAGTTTGGGGGTCTTTAACCTGACGAGAGTGATCCTTGCTCCGAGAGAACACAGCAGTATGGTACCTGCCACAATACATGCAACGCTCCCCCGCTTTTAATCACGATCGTGATGCGAGAGAGTACGTAAGTAACTCTTCTTCTTGCTCGAAGCTTGCGACGAGAGCCAAACTGCTTTGCTGCTCCCCAAAACAGACGTTTGAATACAGCGCTTGTGCATGGGCATGGTCGTCGGGCGATCATATGATCATGCTTGCCCAAGCTGACCGAAGGCATCGACGCAAACTGCAGTACACTACGTACAGTACGTATAAGTAGGCAACAACCCCTAGGCGCACATATATAGTGTTGAGTACGAGCGTTTAAGCAATGCACCGCCACCGGTGCCATCTTACACTTTCAAAACGTGTCTTAGGTGCCAGGTGCTTGGTATTTTCCAGCTGGTATTTTCGTCCACACTCCACACCCCATGTAAAAAGAGACGAACCTGTACGAGCACTGGTGTTGTTGTTTGGCATGTGCCCGATTGTGACTGCCCGCCTGCGATATTCCGCACCAGTTCATGCAAAATGCCAAGGACAGAACTGGAGTAGTCGTTACGAAGAGGGCCGCAACCTTCGCTCCATGGTCGTCGTATAGGCGGCCTAGCTGCGACGCTACGTACGCGTACCGGCGGACAATTTGAATTCAGAAGCTGGGGCGGAGGGAAAAAAAACGCACTCGGTACTCGAAACGGTACATATTCATCCGCACAAAAATAAACCCGCCGCATTTTCAGCTGATTCCTGCTTTCGGGTGTTGTGTCTTTGCCCTGGTGCTCAGTGGTCGGTACTGGCACATGCTACTACTAATACCAGTGCAGGCCCTACTGTAGACGATTGTGATACCTCTCCTATGTTTCTCATTGGTATTGAGCTTGACCCTGCGGTCTACAGTAGTTGCTACTGCAGTTAGTTGGTTGTTACAAAAAAAACAGCTGCTGCTTGCTGCTGCTACTGCTGCTGCTACGCTGCTACTTGCTACTGCTACTGCTACTGCTGTGTACGGTGTACGGTGTACGGTGTATACCAGAGATTAAATAAAATTATTATAAATACGTCAGCTGTGAGTTCAACCGATTGAATAGTAGATACTCAACTTTGCGAGCTGCGTAGAATTTTTGTTCTATGTGTTATTTGTGGTATTGGTGTAGGTTTCGTGATGTACTATTTAATAGGAGCCTGTGTAGTGAAGGGTGGGATGGCTAAAAGACATCGGGAACCATCCCTGGTTCCCACCTAAGATACCGCCTTCCAAGTACTACCAATACGATTATTATACCTGATACCACAGGTATTTACCAAACGTTTCCACATCATGCCAGCAGTACCATAACACCTGGTAGTTACTACTCGATTTTATAATAAGCCGTTCGCGCGTGCTATGTGTTTATTCCTCGTTAAGGATATGGTTCAGTGACTCCCCTGGATACTACCCGGGTCAGCAGGACAATGTAACAAGGGTATCCCATGATCATTCTGCGCACTGATACTATATACAAGGTTCCCCTCCGGGACGTGCCTAGGGGAGTGGCGCAAGGACAAATCGAGAATCTACTATTCATACAACATGCGATATTGTATCATACGCATATCATATTGTATACTGGTATTACATAAATACCTGGTACGACGTTATGAAATATCTGCGTATTACTTCTGTACAAATATCATTTAAAAAACTGGACCTGCATTTTTGGGGATAAAACATACTCGGAAATATGATGGAACCATTACTACTACTATTATTGACTCGATCGTTCTCAGAGATTTTTGTTAATGACCTCGCCAAACATTTTATCATATTTGTCAATAGTTTATTGTTGTGGCGCTCAAGGTATGGAAGGTCTATGACACACAGCACACACCGCACACGCACGCACACGTGACACATGGGACACAGCAGTGCTCGTACAGCAGTAGTGGTGGGATAGTATTTGCAGAAGAAGTAGAAAAGGATGCATCGAAAAAGGGGCTGAAACTCTCGACCACACCTGCCTACTACGTAAGAAATCCACTTGGTTTGTGTTTGCTGTTTGTCTTATATATGTGGGGTCTGGGTTATCGTGTGCCCGAACTCCGAAAATAATTAATTAACTCCATTTCTGGTACGAAATAATAAAATTGGAAATGCGATCTACAGTAATTATTTTTTGTTTTGCCCAGATTGCACCCCCGCACCTGAAAATAAATTAAACATCAAAAAATGATTTGCCCAAATACCGGTACAGTATTATTTGTCGCGGCTTGCGCCAGATGCACGACAGGCCGCACATACACCATGCAAGCAAGGCAGGCAGCAGGCAGCAGGCAGAAGAGAGAGAGAGGTGTGGTGGCGATTGCTGATGACGGATGCAAGCCTCGATGGAGCAACCACTAATAGCCACAGCAGTAAACGGCGGACCCGCCACAGTAATGTCTGCTGCTTGTGCTTCTAGGCGGGGCTGTGACCTCGTTTGTGTTTGCTGCATATTGTCTGATGTCTTGTAGATTTCTGAAGTGAGCTTCAGGAAAGAAACACAAAAAATTATGTACGTATGAACAGTTGAGGTACGTACTCCTATTTGATCCAAGCGACCATTACATTTCAGGCCAAAGTGAGAGTGGGTCAGTCACATATATCAGCACAACAGAAAGGTAGATGGTGGATTACGGACCGCTTGCTCCGATAAACACAGCTAGCCACAGCAGTACAGCGCAGATGGGTGTATCACCCAGGCACGGTGTTACCTGCTGCTGGTGCTTATGCAGAGTAGTAACGTTGTGCTCTCTGCATGTTCTGTTTCTACCTGTCTGTGGTATACCGATATGTCTGCGCTCTCCTGTGTGTGCGCATGACCAGCTCGTGAAATCAGGGCACACAACAGGACATTACGTATTATTTACTGGCACGTACGTACAAAAAAAAGTCTCACGCAGAGAAACCAGGGAAATCGGCTTATCCACTCCCGCGAGAAAAAAATCTTTAAACGCCCGCCACGCGAGCTGCAGTGCTCGGATCGAGCTCAAACCTCGACCAATGTGTCCGGCCGGGCCTCCCGTGTTGGGGTACTTAGCGTTTTGCCGAAAAGTGCTCGTGCGAAGAGAAAAGTTTCGAAAAGTGCGAAAATTTCACAAACATAACTATACGACATATTGTGGAAACTCAACTTCGTAAGCTGCGTGTGATATGTGATACTTCGGTCGCGCGTACTCGTACATACTCGTACTGTAGTGCATACCACGGGTTGTGTATGCCCCCATGTACGTGCGGTATATTAGGTAACTCCGCTGGGTGATAGTACAAGGGTCACAACAGGACCAATGCCCAAAGACGGTCAGCCTACGAGTACGTGAATACATGATTCTGCGCATTTGGGCAAGGCCCCAACACAACAACCACATCCACAGGCACGATGCTCGATGATTGATTGTGTGTTGTTTTATCACCACTACTGCTGCTGTTACTTTCCAGCTCAACGGATGATTAACCCGAATATACGAAGTACTCGTACGAAGTACGAGTAGGTGGTTTTACCCTCTCAGCGGTCTTCCGGACAAGCCACAGGTGTCACAGGTGCCCCCCCCCCCCCTGGTAAAACACGTGCCCACGTGCCTTCATTTTTATCGCATACAGGTACAGGTTCAGCACACCCACTGCTCGTCGATTCGAATAGAATTTTGCCAACTCGGGTCGTATGCATGTATGTGCAGTCTGTCATGCGTTGTTTTTGATGTTATTTCCTTCAAGACTCGCATACCCTCCAAATGTATTTATTCGCAAGGGGCGGGGAGGGTTGCTTGCTACCAGGGATATCTGGTTCTGGTACTCGCAGGAGAATCTGCTGTTTCCTTGTATAATCGCACCCACCCACCCACCCACGTTAACTTCTTGGAAGTTGACTGCGTACGATATTATTCGGAGTACGTACGTAAATACGTTTTTATGTTATATGATCTATCCCCGCCTGTATCATCTACCACTGCTTGTCAACGTTGATTGATTGTGTCCTGTCCGTCTATGTCACGATGTCATGACGTCATGATGGACGGTGCAAGATGTACTGTACAGTAGAAACACTCGCACCGGTTCTGGGTGGGGTGAATGCCCGAACGACAAGGACACTGCCGTCCTATGGGTCGTGACCCTTTTTTATAGGGTCACACCCCATATAGGATCACACCCCATAGCTGCCATCGCCACTATCGATAACATCGGCTCCACCCTCGACACTGCCGCAGTCGCCTCCACGTCTGCGCTTTGCCTGTTGGCTTATACTAATCGGTGCTTTTGTCCCGGCCCGCGAGCCCAGAGGATGTAGTGATGGGTTTCTTTCGATGCTACCGAACAGCATCCACCGAATTGATCAATCTGCCGTCGAGCTCCCCCACCTGTCCAAGGATGATCAGGGATGATATCGGTTGTTTGCTGACGACAGCACAGGCGAGCATGTCCCACGATAGCATATGGACTGAAAGGCTACAAGAGGGTTTTGTAAGGTGGTGTGTGGCGTGGGAGTCTCTAGGATTGCTCAACGCAAGGGTTTTCGGATGATAGGGACATGTCGCCAACGAACGCGATACGATGTGTGTGTCGTGTGTGTATGCGCGGGGTGGACCGGCACTACTACCAGAGAGCGGCAGAGAGCCACGGCGCAGGCAGGGATTGAGTCCGAGTTAAGTTAAAGTTTGTAGTTTACCACTTTTAGCGCAACACCTGTCATCGCGAGTTAGGCAGTCCACTGTTGACCGGTCGGTAGACTATACGGCACACGGTCGTTTTAGTCGTACATTAGTGGTAGTGGTCCCTCTATAGTGCCGGTTGAGTAGTGCCGGGTGCCTGCCCGCTATAATAGTGCCTGTAAAATCGCTTGGAACAGATGGGATTAACCAGTGTGGCAGTGTGCGGAGTATATAGTGCCGGTTGCCGCTGTAGTGTCGGTATTGTTGCCTGGCGCATACCGGCACTATGCAGCGACCAGTACCACCGTGTTTTGAATACCAAGGATTAAATAGCTGTGGTATGAGGTTTTCCATCCTCAGCAATGTTTAACATTAGCCGCATCGTTGATCACTTAAAAACATCATTCCCAGAAAAAAGAAAAATTCCAAGGGAAATACGTACAAAAAAGAAAACCTACAGTTTATTTTACAAGGCGAAAACCCACGCCACACATTGCCAGATGGCAAACGAAAACAAAATATCGTATATATCGTATGAACAACAATACCGGAACACACATAACACCATGAAATATCCACTTGCGCGAGCTTTGCGTTGATACTCTTCCCACTGCCCCCTTCCTAATCTCATTGCTGCATACCGTATATATATGACAGCAGAATAGCGGTCTTATAGTGTTACCTTTCTTATCTCACCTGCCAACAAGTGTCAAGGTCAAGCTGAAGGTCGAGTTGAAGTTGAACTTTAAGTTGAACTTTTTTTCTTCAAATTATTGAGCATCTGTTCGTTTTGATGCTCACCCTCGCATTATTTTACGGTTCGGCGCGGGAGAGAAGTGTTCCTTCTTAACCTCTTCATTGCTGCAATCCAGTTTTTGGGGACAGTTGGAGACAAATTACTTGGAATTAGAGTCAGACGTGTGTTTATGTACAGTGCAGCACTGAAAGCTATTTTTAGTATTTTGAGATGCCATTTCTAATTTATTTGTGCGCCCCCCCCCCATGGACGTACTAGATCGGGTTCGGCTCTGGGAGTTTTTCGGCTTGCTTTTCATGCTATATCATAATATGATAAGGATACTACCGCAGTGCTGCACCTGTCTTTAAGCTCCCTCTATTTTCCTCCGAGCTGAGGCCTGGCGCCAGACGACATTCCCTGTTTACCTTTCCTTCCCCTTTGGGAATGTGTAGATCGGCGTCCCCGATGGCCTAGCGGCTTATTAACGTCGCTAATGCAAAGGCCGGTTTGGCCAGTTCGAGTCCCTCCGAGGATTTTTTATTTTATTTTTCATGTTGGAAAAAAAAGTTGTCTGCAGAAAGCGCGCACGTAGAGGGTTAGAGGGTGTATGCACAATTCGACGCCACTTGACGCGCGAAGAAAATGCTGAACTCTCCCCGTCATAAACACGAAGGCATGCACCACCCTAGTGGGGGGGGGGGGGGAGAAAAAAGTGTATGGGATACGAAAGGGAGGGAGTTGGAGAAGTATAGAGGGCAAATATAGTATATGGGATGGACGAAAACAGTGTACCCCCCATGCGGTTTCGCGGGGTTGGATATGTAGAGAGCGGCCTGTGTGTCGTACATCGTCTACCAGTTATTCAATGATTGCACGCCTATATATAAATATACTTCAGTATATATTCTACATATATTCAGTATATATGAAAAATATCGTCAAGTATGATTTTTGTTTATTTTGCCCTTCGACAATGTATTGCACATATAGACATGTTGTCCCAGTCCGACCGAAATCGAAGATGATGATGTTCTCCATTCCCGCAGTAGTCTATTTTGTTTTTATCGTGCAGTAGCCTCTCTCTTGTTTTAATCCCGCAGTAGTCTCCCTCGTATGTGTCACTCTGAGACAACGTGCCAACATACATACGTATACTGTTTAATATTAGTTACTGGTGTTTCTTTCTTTAGGGTTATTATCCTGTTTCCTCGCACGATGAAAACTCTTCCGCACCCCATTCTGCCCTCTTTTGAGCCGCAATGTACCAGCAATGTACCAAAAAGTTGTTGCGGTATTTTAGTACACAGTATCTTTTGCGGTTCAGCTCGGCATGAGCGTATGAGCGCACAAACGACTTCCTCCTTATGCGTATTTTGGAGTAAGGCTTCTGCTTCGTATCGCGTCGTGTTGTTCTAAGAAGCCTTCTCAAAGTTCACACAGCGAGAGGCGTGGCAATGAGGTTTGTACAGCCGCATCTTCGATACATTTCGGTTAGGTATGATTTTCTGGAGGAGCTTGTTGTGTTTCCTCGAAACTACGATACTTCGATCTCCTCTCCACCCTTAGGTTTGTTTTGTCGACTCTTGGGAATTCAGAAAGGAAAATTGAAGCTGAAACACATGTGACGGTCACAGCAGTAGTAGCGGCAAACTGCGCGGTTGGGGTGATACAAATTGGTGCCCGAGTGACACAATCCAAGGACTCGTGCGGCACCGGCGTAAACATGGCCCTGCCCTGCCCGTAATTCTAGGCTCTCACGATGCTCGTCGTGTACGGCTGGTTGGTAACACCAAAGTTATCATCGATGGGCCTGCCCGTAATTCTGGGCATTCACGAGGCTCGTAGACGGTTGGTAACGCCAAAGTTATCATATTCTTGGTCGCTATATCAACACGCCCAAAAGGGACTACGGGTAATACTTTACATACTACGCAGGCGACGTACGGCTGCTTTCCTCGAGGGTGTCGACCCTTGCTTACTCCGCCCACACCCTACGTACAGTAGTAGTAACTGCTGCCAGCATACAGACCGAAAAGGTCCGGCGTACAGTAGATACTCCGTATGCATCATGTATACTGTACCAGGTACCCAGGCATATAGTACGGGCAAGGTTCGCGAATATTCATCAGAAAAGCATGTGTTAAGCGTTGTTTCTGAAGCACGATGTATGATGGTTCGTACTCCCTCCCAGGTGGCCATGTACATACCGCCATTGATCCGACTCAACCACAGGCAAACAAGCCCAGCCCAAAGTCCGCGAATCAGCAACATGAGAGTATGTTTGTGATGCCGGGTGTGCCTGCTGCACTGACTGCACCATGCTCCAGCGCTGCTGTGGTGACTGATGGACTAACGAAACGCTAGCCGTCGGTCGGTCGGTCATCATAGGCCCAATTCCACCGCCAACAGACTGGCCTACGCTGGAGTAACTTATCAAAGTGTGTGCATGTGCACGTACGTCATGTATGCATGTTGAAAGACGAGGTCGAAGACAATAAGGGAAACAAGCAAGGTACCGCTCCTAGGGGGTGAGTCCAGGTCCAGTCCTCCATCTCGCCCTTTGTCGCTGGTGGCAAGGGCAAGTTCGGGGTACGGATGAGATACTGCGATATGCATATACTTCGAAGTATACCATCAACAATTCTTACTATCGTAAGGCCCAGCAGCGTTGATTCAACCATACACAAAATCACGTAATCGCCGGAAGCCCGGCCGGGCCCCCCGGCGTCAGTCGCGCGTCACGCGGAAGCCCTTGCCCCTATCCCACCGGCTGCGGCCTAGCTGGCGAGCCTTGAGATCCAGCGGGGTGGTATTACAAACCTGCAGACTTCGGCGGCGTAGACCCCCCCCCCTCCCCCGGCGTCGAGCGGATGCACGAAGCCCCCCCGCCGTCGCTACGCTCCGAAGTGTTAGAGAGTATTAGTTGGGGCGGGGCTTAGCTGCGAGCTCGTGGGTGGCGGGGGGCAGTTGCCGTACTCGCAAGAAGGCTGAATCAAGGCTGTCGGGCATCATAAGGCGCTGCTCCTGTGCGTGAAGCTGCTGCCGTTGACGATGTGTTACCCAGAGATCTGGAGAGATAGACCCCCCCCCTACCACCCCTAGCCTGGTTTGGTGAAAACCCAACGTGCTGCCGTCCACGGTATTGTAAGGATGTCGAGGGTCTATGGTCATACGGACTAACGGCCGTGCCGACATGAGTACACCCCCCCCCCCCCCCCCCCACCCCGCAACGCACTCTCGCCGAAGCTCCCCGCTACATACTAGTAATTGTGATGAGATGGGGGCTGCTACGTATGATAGGGGGGCGGCGGTTGACGATCTCCCGCTTAGAAGACTGCAGTGCACATTTTCCAACCTACAACATACCGGTATCGGATATAGGAAAGTAGGCATCATGAAAATACATTGTGTGTGTGTTGTCTTCACATTAAACCCGTTCTTTCTACTCAACCACATCAGTACACCCAGTGCCTGTCCTGATTCCCAATCCTAGAGAGATACAAATTCTGTGGTCACAGACTGTGAAACAGAGAAAAACCAAAACAAAATAAACGCAAATGAATGGGTAAAGCAAGTGAGATGCTAACGTACCGGGTACGAGAACACAACGACACGAGCCAAACCAAAAAAATAAGCACCAAAAGACAAAATAAATGCACGTTTCATAATGTATGCGTTCGTAAGAAGCGAGTTGTGGTCTACTGACTACTGCGTTTAAGTGAGACCACGAATGCATATGAACGTGGAGCGGGAGGAATCACGGTGATAATCTGTCCCCGGGTTGCGAGTTAGTGTGCCGATACAACAGAATCGCAGCGAGAATAAGGTGTAGTGAGTAAACAACGAACAGTACTATGAAGTACCACGCCTGGTATACAGTTGGTTCGGTTGGTTTGCTCGCGCGGTCTGAGAGCGTGCGAAGTTGTTCGTCCAAACCCCGTTCGCAAACGTTACATATTGGAGTTACTTCCGTTACCCCTGTGGGCGCCAGCCCCCCCCCCCTCACAGAGCCCGCAGCCCCCCCCCCCCCCCGGCCGCCTTGCTCCCCCCTCGGGAGCTCTGCGTATAAGACTTATCCAACCCCCCCCCCAACATACTACTACTGCCGTTGCTTCCTTTACCCCTTTGCCACTGACCCAGCGACCTTGTCGGAAGGCAAACACAGCAGCAGCAGCAGCAGCAGCAGTAATAGCAGTTCGGGTCGGGTCAGCCCGATGTGTGATATAAGGACCACCAGTTTGTCGTATGAAGCCACAGAAAGAAAGAGAGCTGTCGCATCTCCCTCTAGTAGAAGATATATCTCACCAGCATGGACACTGGCCGGGTGTGCTAGACGTCGATGAGCGGCTCAGAAAGAACGCACATACTCGGCGCAGTTACTCGACGTCACAGCAGCAGTGTGTCAACATCTACAGGCAGTACTATTATATACTGGTGCTGCTGGAATGCAGTACTTCGGCTGTTCGTGTTCGCACGCGCTGTATACACTCGTGTACGTTTGGAATCTTACCACGGCCAGTGCACTACCAGGTACTTGATAGCTGTGACCCCCACCCCACTATCGTACCAGGTACCACACGTACGTATGTAGAGATATGTATGAATATGATATGTATGTGTCATTGGTACCTGTTACCCTCGGGTATACCTCTGAACAAGGATACGAGCACGAGTACGAGCATGGTCCGCACTCAACGCAATAAATTATTTCTCACCACTCTCACCTTTCACCAGATTCAGCTTTTTCGCATCTTGTCGTCATTTCATTGGTCAAATTTAAATTATTATCCGCAATAATCCGCAATATTCACTTCAGTTTTATTGTTTCTACAAAAATATCAGATGTGAGATTAATAGATTGACTGGTTAATATTAAAAATTATACTATGCGCTTGGGCTTTTAAAATTTCTGGCCTCCCGTCTGATTTTCGTACTTCGAATTTGTCGGTTTTTCTTTGTTCCTTTTCGAACGGCTGGTCATCCGAGGTGCTGTCACACACTGTCACCGCTGCCACCACACTGCTGTGCTGCGGTGGAGTGTTGCAGTGCTGGCTGGGTCACACGCACCTCTCTCTGGAACAAAGCCCCCCCGGAAAGCCCTAGCCCTTCGCACTGTTGCCTGCACCAACCACGGAAAGGACGCCTGCCTACCTTGATGTGTCACGCCAAACCGGTACAGCGCAGTCGGCTCCTTCTCAGCGAGGTCGATGCGATCTTGATGCCCTTCTTTGAGACGAGCCCACCCTCCCGCACAGCAGAGATCGCAGCAACACCAGCAGCTAGGTTAGACGAAGAAGAGAGCACGCAACCCCCCGGCGGGATAGGCAAGCTGGCACACCATCGCGAAGCCACTCCGAATGCTCGGGGGCAGTCTGGTCCCAGCGGTGCGGGCGGAGGGGCGCGGGGGGCAATAGGTTCTGCACAGCATCAGCACGGAGGAGGTGCCTCCGCTTCTTCGGAATGTTGTTCCCCTGACTGCTATGCCGACACCGTTGAAGAATACGACGAGTCGAGGATACACCGCCCGCCCGCGAAGCCGATCCCTCGCCGGGGGCACGAGGCAAAACGCATCCGGTTCACGGGAGCGATAGGGGAGTTTCTAGACGGGCCAAGCCTCTGGGGTGACCTCGCTATCATGGAGGCGGAGCGCAAAGTGGGCCAGGCTGATGCAGCTGCAGGGCAAGAAGGCGCCAACGACGACAGCCTTCTACGACGACGTCAACAACAGCAGCTCCACCAGCAGCAGCACCAGCACCAGCAGCAGCACCAGCAGCACCAGCAGCAGCACCAGCAGCAGGGGGAGGAGGAGGAGGAGGAGGGGGAGGAGGAAGAGGAGGAGGAGGACAGGAGGATCGGGGGGCCAGCAAAGCTGGGTGTACATAGAGTGCGGTGTGCTGTGTGGTGGGCTGTTTCTGGGGGCAGCGACGACGTGTACCTGCTCAATCCAGGGGCCGGCCGCCCTGCAGACCCGAGCTGCCCAAATTCAACCCACCCTGCCCCCTCTGGCATGAGAGGCTCGTCTCTGCCCCCCCCCCCCCGTTGCGGATCTGCAGCATTCGTCATCGCCGGGATAGATCGGCCCCTGTGCTCTATGTCGCGAGCTTCTATCCCAAGGCAGGGCAGGGGTACTGTTTAAATTTGAGAAGCAGCCCTTGTTCACCTTGAGGAACGCTCGGGGAAGGAAGGAAGAGTCGGGGGGCTTGCCGGATCTGGTGTGGTTACAGCAGCAAGCAGTACGAGAGTACGAGTATGATATGGATGCCTCGGCCGCGCCATCTGAACAGCGGAGGGGCCCGGCGCGCGGTAGGACGCCAACAATGGGGACACTAACGGTGGGCCGTGAGAGAGATGCCTTGGCACGGGGTGGTGGCGGGCAGTGTACGTAAATGTGGGGTGGGTGTTTTGGGACGATCTTGTCAATACAAGGGCTTGTTTGCACCATTTTTTTTTCGAATTTCGAGTACTCGTATCATTGTATCACGTTGTACTCGTAGAGTGCTGCGCGAGCGCGCATTACGATGTACGATACGTACCGTATATACGACGATGCTCCTTTTCCAGTACGATGCGAGTTGCTCGTCCGCTCTGTGTTTGTTTGTGTTGTTTGTACGTTGCTTTTGACTTTCGTTGCAAATTGCTTTGACCATTCATCGTGTTTCGGAGATATCATACCCCTGGACCCTGGACACGTCCTAAAGAAGACGAGAGCGGTGGGACACTATACTCTGTACCGGTTATATACATATAATTAATAGCTCTGTATCAGGTACCAGGGTACACAAGCAGTACGTACGTATAATAGTACATGTAATCATCTGTGTTTTTTTACACCGACACCGCCGCCGCTGCTGTGTTTATCGAGTGAGAGTGAGAGTGAGTGCGGATTTGACTTGGGTGACGAACCTGGGAGTGGGAGATGAGAAAGGGAGAGAGAGGGAGAGTTGTGAATGAGAGATATGTGTGGGAGAGGCACGGCGGGCGGTGGTATATGATACGATGCGGTAGAAACACCGGACATCGAATGGTGACTGGATTGAGGTTGGGGTTGGGAGACAGCTGCAGCAGTCAGTGTAAGAGTGGTATATATCCGAATACGATATGCTGCATTCATTCGTACGTACTACTTCTGGCTTGTTGGCTTGTGTTGGTGTACGTGGGGGGACATTAATTCTTCTGGCTTGGTGTACGTACTGAGGGGACAAAAAGGCGTTAATTGGAGCTCTCTTGGCGATAGCAAACTCGACAAAATACAACAATGTTGATGTTTTTATCCTGAGTGCGATAATGGGATGGATGGATGGATGGTGGTGTTTGGCGTGGTGGCGAGGTTTCGTGTGAGACGGTGGTATCACTATTAATACCAACGGTATTGATATTAGTAGTAGTCTTTTTTACGTATTATATAATATCGACCCGCAACCCACGTTTTCGGAGACAAACTACTTGGAATTAGTGCAGGGTAGTTTTCGCAGTCTTGATCGTAAGGTATTCATTCGTATATGAGCGGAGGTGTGAGCGAAGATTCTCGTGAACGTGTATACTGACATGCGTCAAGAGCAGCTTCAAAATTGCACTGGGTGTTGGTACTCGTACACTGGTACCATGTGGGGATGGGACTTGCGCGCGCGATAATTCGCCCCCGACGACTGGATCGGGAGAGAGGGTGGAGAGGGGGGGGGGGGGGTTGATGTATTGGGGGGGTATGTCGACTTATTTCGAGCTATTATGGCGGGAAGCGATAGTCGATATGTCGACTTATTTCGAAAAGAATGTCTGTAGCAGGCAATACAGCAGTAACTACTGTTACTATTATAGTGTCACCGGCGGTAACTTTTTGCCATCCGTACTGCCGTCACTATTAACGGAAGCGCTCCGGGATTGTACGGGTATGATAGCAGGAGACAGCTGAACAGCTGAACAGCTAAACAGTCCCCCGAGGTCGAGGCCCATCGATGTTCGATCCGACGCGTAGTGAAACGAAGCTTCTACAAATAGCGTTGTTTTGGCGTGCGGAATCGACGGGCCGTAGAGCTTCCAATTCGATACGTGGTATATACACGTCCCTCCTGTATGAATGTCTAGTATTGTTGTAGTAGTCGCGTTTATTCGGTGAAATATTGAGTTAGTTGCATTTGCCTGGTATCACGAACGACAATCAAGGATATGTAGCCTTCTGGAGGAAGGGGGGGGGGGGGGGGGGGCGTTGATTCGCCGGGGTTGCGACAGAGGGACAGGATATAACATTCGGGGCCTGGGGTTGGCCATCCCCTCTTGTTGTCCCCAGGGTGAAGCGTGAAGCGGCATCCTGTTGTACACTTTGTTTACTGTAGATTTTGACTGAGGCTACTTGGTGTTTTTGCTTTTTCCTCTTGTGGGCGGTGCGTACGTACGTAGTGTGATATTTCGGTCTTTCGTCTTTTGGGTATTGCGCCGAGTGTACTATTGCTGTTATTGGGCGGGGAGTGTGGAATCTGTACCATGTCCTTCATTACGTTGTTTGTCGGGCGTTTGCAGCTGGGTGGTTGGCTGTTTATCGTTTTTTGTTCGTCATGCGATGCCTTGCAAAGGTTCGCGGTTCAGATGTAATCTTGCTGGTGAAAATTCCTTCATTTTTCTTTCTCTTGGCTCCTGCCGCTGCCGCTTTTTTTACGCTGCTGCTCCTGCTCCTGCTGCCGCCTGCCGTTGCGTTCGTTGAACGCGGCTTGGCGTAGAGCGATCTATTCATGCATCGGTTGTAAATCGGTTGTAACGTTCGTTGTGTTTCGTTTCGTCGGCCTCAAAGGTTTATGGAATTAGATGGAATGGTTGACGTAACGACTGGCGTTACATTATTCATCATTATGCATCATACTATGTACATACATACTGCAGTTGTACGCCGGCGGACATTCTCTGTCCCCCTCTGAACTCGGTGTTCTTTCAACGCTTGATGGCATGCAGCTGCACGCGAAACAATTATTATGCAGTTTCGAGGTAGCAGGTGGCCACACGAGACAAGCTGTGCCGAATCGATTGCGCAGGCGTCTTTGCTTCCCATTTTTTTTTATTTTCGTTTTTGTCCGCGTTACTTCTTGCCCTTCAGAAGTTGCATTTTTTTTCTTTTTGTCTTTTGTTGATCCCTCTAACCCATGGCGTGAATCCTCGCCCTTCGTTCGTTGTGTGTAAGTCACATTCGAGTTCCCACGACGGGGCTCTTCTCCCCCTCCTCGAAAGTCGTTTTCGTTTCTGTTCCATGGGCAGCTAAGACAGCTCGCGCTTTCCACTCCATATTTGCGCACAAGAAAAGGTCCTCGAACATGTTCACCTTGCCATCGAACGCAGGGCCTACCACGTGTAACAGCAGTACGAGGCTTCCACTTGACCGCGTCGGTACGATGTGCGTATCATTCTGCTACGTACTATACTACAGTAGTCAACCTCACTTGCATCTGATTTTGATGCATTGATGTATTGACATGTCGCTGATTCTGCGGATATACACCGCCATGACGAAACACTGCAGTACCAATACTGCCGCAGCAGCAGCAGCAGCAGCAGCAGCAGCAGCAGCAGCAGCGGTGCATCATGGGAATCATGTCACTGCATACGGCTTACGTCCTCCACTGTCACGTGTAGTTATTCCTAGGCAGATCCGCATGAACACAACACTACACCCGACCTGTTCGACCTTGTCACCAGCGCGCCAAATTCATTATATTTCCGACTACAGTCACGTCCCCCCTTCCTAGCAGCAGCGCCAAATTTATCATGTTTCCGACTACTGTGCCGTCACGTCCCCCCTTCCCTAGTCGAGCTTGAGTGGACGTTAGGGCTCGCGCTCTCGTTATTCCCCGCTGTTCTCTACACCTACCTAAAATATGTTCTTGTCTGTCTGTCTAGACTATCTGTCTGTCTTTTTTTTTTTTTTTTGCCATCTGACATTGTGTACGTAGCCATAGTGTCCATAACGACTGTAACCAAAAATGTGATAAAATAGCTGAAAACCCAGACCTCGAGAAGATAAAGCGTTAAGCGATGCTACCAACAACCACGATCTACGAAGACTAGATGTGCCTCCCTGTTCTGCTGGCTCTGCCCCCTCCACCCGCAAGGCCCAAGCCTTCCTCAACAAACACTCCAGAAGAAGCATCGAACAACAACCCCCCCCCGCTGTCCATATGAATGGCTGATTTGTAGCTGCTGCGCGTATAGTTCAACGCGCAGAAGGCTGTGCGTTATTGCTGCCTGGTACTGCTATCGGTCGTGTCAAGGAAATAGTCCCCGCCGTCTCGGTCTCTCTGTGGCTCTGCCCGATACACCCCCTCCCCCCAAACACTACACACTGTTCTCACCCCTAACCTTGCCACCTCCAAACCTAAGGGCCAAGTCCCCCCCCCCCCAGACACTTTAAAATTTGTCTATGTAATACATGGAAACAACGTAATGAGCGCCCAACCGCTGAAGGTGTCTCTATTAGGATAGGAACGGTGCTCTGCCTCGAAAGGATGCGTGGTCAATGGTTATATGACTAAGACAAGCAACTAATGAGTACGCCCCCCTCCCCCCCCCCCGCAGACACTTATTTTCTTTTTTTGTTATCTGTTTTGGCTGATGCTATTCGTGACATTTTGTTTGTTGATTTTCCACCCCCCTTTTCAGTAGCTCAGCACTTAACAAATCAAATTGTCATCAGTAGGTCAGGACGTGAGCATTGCTTGTATCGTTTTTCAAGCGATCCACACCCATGTCGACAGGAATCGGGAGCTGACACACACAAGCGAACTGCGCGAATTGTTTTGACAGCTTGTCGGGTAGCTTCTGCTCATCTATCTGGTGCCCTGCAATTTCAAGTTTTTTTTTCGCCAACTTTGACCGGAATGACTGACCCCCATACTGCTACGAGTGAGCGTCGTTTGTTGGGTGCCCGCTCTACTCTTCGGGCGCTCTGCAATTTTCCTTTTGTTTCGTTGACCCATGCGCAACGATTGACCCCCTATACGACTGCGAGTATCGATAGCCGGCGCACTGACTGGCTGTCTGAGCCAATCCCCCCTTCTCGGGTGCCTTGTGCCTTCAGCACAACGATTCGGCTAGCAACCCATTGTCCACCTCAGCACCCCCAGCACGGCCGGTGTATGTATCGAGTAGCTTGCAAAGATGTGTATCGACTACTCAATCGGTCGAACTCACAGCGGACGTATTCCCTAGTATTGGTATAGGCATTAACCTAGGGTCTCTAAAAGCGGAATTTTCAAACGCGTGCGATAAGAATAGTACTACTACGTACTGCACGCAAGCGGTTTTTGGTAGTGAAACAACAACCAATAGTGTACGCACGTGATTTTGGTAATCAAAATAGTATTACTGTACGCAAGAAGTTTTGGTAGCCAAGGGATCGATACTACAGCTGTATGCAAGTGGTTTTGATACCCCAGAGCATGCTTTAATCAAAGGAACACGCTTTAAGCAAGCGTACTCTTCAGGGTCTTGTAAAAAAAGCTTGAATGACAGCTCGAGTCAATGGCCAAAAGTAGAGCTTAAAAATCTCAACAGCAGTAGTAACAGCCGAAGTGATGGAACTACTGTCTGAATCCCTTTCTGAGTCCTGTCTCCTCCAGGCGTGACTCTCGCGTCTTCTTCAACTCCGAACGAATTGCCACGTACAACTTCTAGCTTCACCCGACGCCTCTCTGCCCGTTACTCGCGCCCGCCACGAGTCTCGCTCGTCGACCCTACGTCGCTCTTCTGGCACAAAGTCTGGTAGTGCCTCAAACGAGTCAAGCGAGCCACCACGCCGGCGTGTGTATCGACGTATAGCTGCTGTGGGAAACTGGACAAATTTACACATGGTTAAAACCTACCTGGTACCAGTATTATTTTAAGAGGGACATCACTCCTCGTGCACGCTATAGTTTCCCGTGGGTCGTACTCGTCCAGGTGGCGGGTCCTCCTGCCACACCCCCCAAAGTCTGGAGATGACGTCGTCAAATTTGGCATTCAAGTATCCCTGAGAGTTTGTCCCTTAGGTTTTCCGTCTGAACTACATCTCAGACCACTACGAGTATAGGAATCTGAAGCGCACTTTGACTATATTTTGTGACGGCAATTCTTGACCCCGATTATCGTGATTTATTCATTCGTGAAAGCGATTCTTGACTCCGAATTTTTACCCCGATTAAAGCGATTCTTGACCCCGATATCGTGATTTTTGAAGACGTTTTTTTTTTTCACCTTTCTTAGAATACTAATTATGGAGCTTGGTGAGACTAGAACTCACGATCCGAAATTCAGTTTCTTGATATTAGTCTGTTGAGCTAACATGTACTGGTAAAGGTTGTCGATTGCCTTCCTAAACTAAGCCTTATAACATAATCTCAACTCTTCTTATATATGTAGATCGTACAGATCGCATCAGTAAATATCTATACAGGAAAATATAGTGTCAATTGCCTACTACTGTACCGAAACTATTGGCTACTATCATACTAACACAAACTGAAAGCCTAGATCGCGCAGAATCAACACGTAGTCTTTATAAGAGAGTCTTAACTCCTACTTGGTATTATGTAGATCGTATAGATCCCATCCCGTAAAATCAGCAAATATGACCAAGATCGCGCAGATCATACAGATCGCACTCGGCAAGCATGTGCTCATACAGACCATACAGATCCCACCCAGGCAAACACGTACGTAATATCTAGATCGTACAGATCCCACCTGCACAATCGTGTAAGATTTACTGTAGATCATACAGGTCCCACCCAGGCAAATGTGTGTAAGATTTAGATCATACATATTCCACTCAACAACCATGATCTGTATTCCATGGCATCCCACTGTGTCCCAATGTATCCCACGGTATCCCACCGCCATTCCCGCGCTCTCCCACGGTATTCTGAACGAGTTCCCACCGTATTCCATGGGATTTCACGGTATCTCACCGACCTGTGGTACCTCTCGCACTGTACAGATACTTGTATGGTATTTTGTGCTCCTCCCCTATCCCCTCTAACTCTCGCGTTAAAAAAACAACTGGACCCTTAGGAAACCAGTTCGCGGCCCCTGTATATCGCCCGCGAACTATTCGATTCAAGCATTCGACCTGGTTATATTTCATCCTTACTTGGTACTGACTGCGACCTGTCGAAATCTACAAAATGGGCACAACAGCGACCATTGCTCAGAGAAGATGGGCGGGATGCAACCAATCAAAGCGGGAACAGTCAGTGTGCCAGTGACCAGCTAGTAGACCGAATAATTGTGAGTCTCTGCCCGCCCCGCACCAAGAGACCTTGCGATAATCTACAGCTTCGGTAAAGGCGAGAATGTTTTTCACGCTTCCAGTGGCTCGACCTCGTTGGTGTAGACGTGTAATATATAGGTGTCGGCGGTCATCATATACTTAGTATATGGGCTTGGTCCGTTTTCCTAAGCGTTTGTCACTTGAGGCTTCACTTCATCCTGAAGTTGGAGCGGTAGATAGCTTCCTTCCCCTCAAAACTGATTGGCGTTATCAGCTCCGGCTCCATTGTTGATTGGGCAGTCAGTGTATGCGTCTGGTTCCCACTGATGGGCTCATCGTCGTCCAGGAATAAGGGGAAGCTTAAGGTTGGCTTGCAGGGTGTACACGAAGGCCGTGGATGCCGTCAGTGGGTCGCTGTCCTCGTGTTTGGAACCCACAGGTTCTGCCGCGGTGAGCATGCGACCCTCCCTCCGCTGACGGTCAGTCTCGTTATTGAGCTTGGCTCGAAGGCGAAGCTCAAGAGCAGTTGGTGAAAACCCTGACGGAGCAGGCGGCATCGATCCGTCGACTCCAGATGCTGGTATTCCGGCCACACCAGGCGATGGTACCTCGTTAGCCCCAAGCGGAGATGCTCCGGTGATCTCAATCGAAGATGCTTCGGCGATCCCAGGCGAATATAGTCTGGTCGTCCCAATTGATGATGCTCTGATGATCCCAAGCGGTGATGCTTTGGCGATCCCAAGCGACGACGCTCTGACGTGTTCGTTAACCTTTATGAAACGAACATGAAACAGCCAATTTTCCTAATTGAGAATTGCCTTTCCGATGAGAACGAAAATCGATTTTTTTTTTTTTAATTGTAAGAGATGTACTTCCCTCACAGTCAAAATGTACACTGTAAACTATTGTCCGTTGTGACAGCCGTCGATGACACAGAAAAAAATCGAAATCGGCATCGGGAGTCTCAAGGTATCGAAGATCCCAGAAAATCTGGATTTATGGGCGAGGTATCTCGCCCATAAATGTCAATTCCCTTATATCCTCTGTTTTACGAGCCTGTCGGGGTTGATTTCGATTTTTTTTAGTGGATCGATACCTACCATCGAGGAACATATATGCTAGGTCAAAAACATATTAAATAAAATTATTATTAATACGTCAGCTGTGAGTTCAACCGATTGAATAGTAGATACTCAACTTTGCGAGCTGCGTAGAATTTTTGTTCTATGTGTTATTTGTGGTATTGGTGTAGGTTTCGTGATGTACTAGGAGCCTGGTAGTTACTACTCGATTTTATAATAAGCCGTTCGCGCGTGTTATGTGTTTATTCCTCGTTAAGGATATGGTTCAGTGACTCCCCTGGATACTACCTGGGTCAGCAGGACAATGTAACAAGGGTATCCCATGATCATTCTGCGCACTGATACTATATAACCCGAATAGAGGAGACAAGTATGATATTTGGTAAAGTATTCGAGTACTGTGAGCGAAATACAACTCGTAAAAAACAACAAAGTACTAATCGATATTTATTCTCATCGGAAAGGCAATTCTCAATTAGGAAAATCGGCTGTTATGACGATCTCAAGAGACAATGCTCCGGCGATCTCTGATGCTGATGCTCCGGTGATCCCAGGGGATGGCGACCCAGTGACCCCAGACGCTGATGCTCTGATGCCCCCAGATTTTGACGCTCCGATGATTTTCAGGCGATGCTGCTCCTGGGAGTGGATGGCATCTTGGTGATCTGTGAAGAGTTTTTGACCACTCTTTTTTCCTCCTCCAAGCATATGTTTTATCGTAAGGGTTGGAAGTGGCGTGCGTTTGGGCCTTTCACGCTAGAACTGGGTCTCTCTATCGGTGTGAGCGAGATTCACACACTTGTCCAGGGGTATCCGATCTTGGAGGTTTACCTGCGGTGCCGTCTCCGTGGTATAGAGCAACTGATCAGGCATGATATTATCCTTCGCTACAGTACTACGAAGGCGCCCTCCATGTTTGGGCGCGATATCGTACTGGTGGCCACGTTATTGGCTACACGTGATGCTGTACGTTCGGTACAATCCCAGTCGAAGTAGGAGGTGCAACCTCGGGTCTGACGGCCGCGTGATGTTGTGCATCTGGTGCGACCCCACGAAAAACATCACGTGTAACCCCGCGGGCGTAATAACGGGTGTGATTCCTGGCGATGTCACCCCAGCCCCAGGTGAGGATATTCCAGCTCCTGACGATGCCGCTCCTGCCGTTGGTGAGAGGATACTCTAGCCCCTGTCGATGACTCCCCACCCCGGCTGTTGTGGATATATCTTGTTTGTCCTCTTCCAGGAGGTTGCTTGCATTATCATGCAGCTTGCTTTGGATTTGCGCACGTTGGCACTCCGTCTCAACGACAGCAGCCTCCTCAGGCGTGCTCGTACTGCCCTTTTGCATGCATCTGTTCTTGGTCGCAAAGTGCCTGTCCCTCTCGCTCAGACGCCCCGTTCTGTCGAGGTGTTGCCTTCAGGGCTCCAGCTGCAGTGCTGAGGTGCTGAATATGATTGTAATACATGGAAGAAACGTATTGAGCGCCCAAACGTTAGGGGTGTCTTTAATAGGAGCGTAGGAACGGTGCTCCGTGTCGAAAGGGGTGCGTGGTCAATGGTCAAATGTCTAAGACAAGCAACAAATGAGTACGCCCCCCCCTATAAGTATATGATATATGTATAGCGTTGGGTTGGCGTCGGTTGGCGACGACGCTGTAAAACACGACCACTCCTGCGTGAGCTAGACAACCAGGGTGCCGTTTTTTTGTTTTTTGTTTGCGGTCACCAAACGGCTGGCGGTCCGAGTTAGATCACTTTGTGCGGGGTGGAGAACCTTTGCATCCCACAAGGGGAATGCACGTACAGTATCACGTAGTGGGTATATGGTAAGGCATGCCCACGAGGCAGATACGTAGTGACTACACCATTGCTGTCTCTGGAAGTGGCCACACCAGAAATTCAAATCAATTCATTGGAGGCTGTCATCCAAATGCAAGTCCGCCTCACATGCAGTTCTTAGCAGGACGCAGCTCACCCTCTTCATGCGACTCGCCCAATACCTCACGGCGCCTCGCGCTTGGTGCGAGCAATGTCTGCCTGGTTGGTGACGACCCAACGTGCTCCGTCCCGGCATTGTAGGGTTGCGAGGGTCTAATATCATACGACTAGGCCGTGCACGACATTAGTACCCCCCCCCCCCCGCTCCCCCCTCCCCTCCCCTCCTGGAAAGGCTGGCCCCCAGGAGGGAAGGGAGTGTGGAATACCTGGAATGTCAAATCCCCTCCACTACGTACGTTGGTTGTCGGCCCTTCGCAGGCGGTCGGCTGTTTTCCTTTTGTTTTGTTGCTCGTCATGCGATGATGCCCTGCAAAAGGTTCAAAAGGTTCCCGCGGAAATTCAGTTGTATACAACTTAATTCCGGGGCTCTTCACGGGTCATGACCCGACCCGCGGGTCCGATGAGGAAGTTTTTAAATCATCACGGGTCGGGTCGGCTCAGGAGGTTTTTAGACCCTCACGGGTTGGGTCGGGTCGCCGTTACCCGACCTGATCCGCGAGGTTTGACCCGACCCGTGAACAGCCCTGCTTATTTCATCCGGTGATTTCAACTTGGCTCATTTTTTTCTCTTCTTACCTGGTGCGTTTTCCTCGCGAGCTCCTGCTGCCGCGCATTGACGCTATGTACGAATACTGGTTTCTTCTCCTGGTGCTACCGCTACCGCTACTGCTGCTGCTGCGTCCATTGCTTGCGACGAACGCGGCTTGTCGTGTAACGTTTTTTTTATTCATCGATCGGTTGAAAATATTGTAATATTTAGTGCGTTTCGTCGGTATTAGCTACTAATAGTATGCCATGGTTGGGGAGTGTCTTGATATCACTCAATATTGTTAGTCGTTACTCATGCGTTCTCTGCCGTCCTCGGACCTCGGGGCATTTTTTTCTGCCAAATGCTGCTTGATTGATATGATGTCATGATGTCATGGTAACAGGCGCTACGCCTCGTATTATAGCTGCGCGCAAAACAGGCCTGCAGGCTCTATAGGCTCTATAGCTGATAGATTGTAGGCTGACCACATGCACGAATAACAATGCTGCATTTTCGAGGCTGTGAGGTTGTAGGTGGGACCACACGAGACAAGTTGTGTGCCGAATTGACTCGGCCTGCGCGCCCTTTGTTTCCCATAGCTTCCCATAATTCTCCCTTTTTTTGCCTGTTTCCGGCACTCTCGCGGTATGGCGAGCTTCAAATACCCTATGAGTACGTACAGCTGTCGGTAGTGGTAGACCCCTTTGGAGGCAGGCCTGGCTATACGACTGTATAGTGTAGTCTATAGCGCGACAGAGAGGCCGCCCGGGCGTTATTTCTTGTCCTCTAGTGCATCATTCTTTTATCCCTTCAGTCGTCGGCGCTGTCGTGTTGCTCACGGTTTCAACTAGCGCGTTTTGTTTTTGTTTTTGTTTTTGTTTTGTCATTCTTGACCCTTGTATCGTCGTAACTCACATCCGGGGTCTCTCAAAGCACCCCTCCCCCCCCTTCAATTCATTGGAGGCTGTCGTCCACATGCAAGTCCGCCTCACAAGCGGTTCTTAGCAGGATGCAGCTCACGCTCCATGCGACTCGCCCAATACCTCACGGCGCTTCGCGCTTGGTGCGAGCAATGTCTGCCTGGTTGGTGAAAACCCAACGTGCTCCGTCCCAGCATTGTAGGGATGCAAGGGTCTATGGTCATACGACTACGGCCGTGCACGACATGAGTACACCCCCCCCCCCCCTACCCGTCAAAGGGATGATACGTACGTATATACGCGGCTTCGTTTATTGAAGATAGCTACGTTGCCGCGCAGCAGCAGCAGTAGCCAGTACGTACTCGTACAGTAGCCCCTATCCGCCAGCTGTACGGGGGGGGCATAGTAATCTGATTGCCATACATGTATCTATCTACTGTATATAGTTCGTAGATATCATACTCGTAGCTGAGAATCAACATCCCAACTGAGACCCATCTCTTAACAGCTCTGCGAAGCGGAGCTTGTAGCTCATGCTATATACCGGTCGTTTGACATCGATTGAGTGCTTGCTTCTGCCGCATGCAAGGGACAATCATTCGTGTCTTGTTGACACTTTGTGCGCCTTCTTTTCTGTCGCTTGAAAGGAGTCGGCACGTTTTTTGTTCTTCGCTCGTCGCAACTCGCATCGCATTGTGCTTGCTTAATTACGTCCTATGTACGTACCTTACAGCAAGTAGCCAAAGCAGCTTTCGTTTTCTGCTCAATAAACAGACAGACGCCTTATTCGTAGCCATTTAAGACCTGCACTGTAGAGAAACAACTATCTGACTATAATTTCAAGTGCAGTCCTTAACGCATTCAGAACTGAAAAAAGTGTCCCACGCTAATTCCAATTCGAAGTACTCTGTTTCCAAATTCGTGGGACCAGTTCTTAACCCTTTCAGAACTGCAAAAACTGTCCCACACTAATTCCAAGTACTCTGTTTCCAAATTCGTGGGACCATTTCTTAAGGGGTTAAGCCCTATATTCATCGTATCGTAGCTAAAGAAGCTCGCGCTTTTCGCTAGATAGTGCGCGCAAGAAAAGGCCACAAAATACCGTGTTCACCTGTGGGATCGAAATCAGAGCCTACCGCGTCTTGTAGGGTTCGAAACGGGCTATATGAGTAACACTTGACACCTCCCCCCTCGACCAGCTTGAGTGGCCGTTAACCCTTTTTCAACTGAAAACACCCCCCACACTAATGGGAAACCCCATAGGATCCCAAAGTTTCCTCGTACGTTTGATATGGGCAGTCGTCTATTCCTTGACGCAGGTGTGTTGTTGCTTTGTAACCAAAGAAAAGGCGCGGCCGGTTGCACTGCTGTGCGAGTAGGGCTCTTCTCAAGCCGCCGTGCGAGTAATATACGTGAGGCTTTCGTGCTTCCGCTATCGCATGCGGTACAGCAAAAATCCCCTATTCTTCTCCTGTAGTTCCCCTCTTACTGACATGATGGCGATGGCTCTTTCGACCGCCGTAGCCGGGTGTCCCTGTCCCGTCGCTTCCTCCGCAACCTATGCATAACAAGTACCAGGCATGCCATCAAAAAGTTAACAAGAATATGTATGTAAATGATATCTGCTGAGTTAGTACCAGGTATAGTCCAAGGGCCGTCCGTTCGTATCGATGCATTTTTATTTTCGATTTTTTTCCACTTTTTATTTTTATTTTCTTGATTTCCAAATAAATTGAAGAACAAAAAAAACTTGAGTGAAATTTCTGGGAAATTTAACAGGGGTGCAGAAAACCCCCCGGAAAGCTTGAATTTCTAACTTTTCCTTTTTTTGTGGCGTTTGTTTGTGTCAAGGAAAAGGAATGTGAAAAAAATCGACAAAAATTGCTTGGACAAGCACGACGACGGTCCCGAGGAGGAAGGGGAACCGTGGAAGGCTAAGGCTTCGAATGAGCTTTCGCTCGTCAGGCGATAGTAGGCACCACGATGTCGAGAACCAACACCGCCCCGGATGGGCAGCAGATAATAACACAAACTCATATTACCCCAACCCCAACCCTATTATTGCAGCACGCATTACAGTACGTAGATCATACCTTTTTGCGGTTGACGGTGCTGCGCACCGCGATGCGGCGCTTCAGGAAGTCCTCCGCCCTACGCACTTCCTGCTGAGTCTCCGGCCGGAGAGACCCCAAGTCTCCCGCGGTCGACCCTGCCGACGCCGCAGCCATCGTGGAAACCTTGAAGAGACGGAGAGCCTCCTGCACGTCCTGCGCCGACACCTCGGCAGAGAGACGCATCTTGGCTAGCGATTCTGACAGTCGCACTAGAGCCTGCAAAAAGACATTGCGTGGGGGTGGTGGGTATTGTTGTTGTTGTTGTCTTCACATTAAAAACCGTGCCGGTCTCTCTATCCAGTACCTCCATCTGTCCGTACTAATCCAACACTTGACACGGTCGATTCCCGTGGTCACAGGCTAACTTACCCAAAAAAAGGTATGCTGAAATAAAAGTGGAACCCGAAGGGTCCGCAAAGCGATCAAAGCCAGTCAAAAACAGATAGTCTGGAGCCCTCCGCTCCCCTCTACACGCTATGTGAAGGTAAAAATAAAAATGGAAAAGTCAACATCACCAATCGGGGGTACACGCCCCCTGATTCTATCTTGGTGCCCCTATAATGCCGGGGTGTTCCGTGCCGGGTTCACGCCGGTATATCATTAATAATTATATATAATTATATACCAGGGTTTCTATTACGAGGGACCACAGTAAATATCATATAATAGTAAATAGAACAAAATATTGTGAGTAAAAATACGTAAATATCTACTGGTATGTTTTTGCGTGCATCGTAGGTGCCTATTTACTATGGCCCCCCTGTATAGTGTGGATTAAGTTAGTTTTGACGTAAGGGGGGCACGATATGGTAGCAGCAGTGTTGGCAGTGCGCTTGGCTTGCGTTTTACTCTTGTCAGTACCAATCAACACTGTCCCAACAAATGTTTTGGGCCAGCCAAAAACAACGGCGTGCGGGAGCAGCAAGCGCCGGGCGTTTCTCGGGTTCTACTGTAAAAAAAAGGGCAGCGTCCAAAAAAAGGTATACCTGGTCCGTTTGCGGCCAAAAACAGGTACATACTTAAAATCAAGTCAAAAATGCACTCCACGTGCCCTGCCATTGGTCCAAAACTCGTTGTACCGGTTTTTGCCTCTATAAAACCCAGGTATACCTGATTTTGTCTACTCTGCTTGACTTTCACCTTTTTTTTGTCGTTTTTAAGCCAATCAGAGGCCCTTCATAGTTCCACCCTATATGCCCCCTATACAAATGCCGACGTACGCGGAGACCCCATTCTCCCTTCGCACCTCGCACTACGGGCCACTCGAGCGACACACATATATCTGCCTGCACACCTCCGCCGAAATAATACGAGATAGAAGGCTCCCCTTCGGGATTGTGGTTGACTTGGAATACCAGGGGTGTCGCAAGCTGAGAAGGGGGAATACAGCAGCAGGCGTTCGTTCCTCGTACTATTAATAGCAGCTACTCATACGTAGCCACCGGGCGAGCACGAAGAACATGAAAAAAATATACTTTGCGTTGCAAGGAACGGCAGGTTCGTGGGGTGCGTTTTAAACTTGATTTTAGTATATACCTGTTTTTGGCCCCGAACGGACCAGGTGTACCTGTTTTTGGCCGCTGCCCTAAAAAAAACATCACGATATACTATTAATACGTAGTGCCCTGGAATATCAATAACAACGATTAATATTACGGGGGCCAGCAAGCAACGTGCGTTTTTCGGGTTTTACTGTAAAAAAACCCATCATGATATACTACTGACCTGTAATATCAATAACAACTATTATTAGTACGGGAGGCCATAGTAATACATAGTACGTAATATAGAGTAATGCTTCATAATAATCAGAACCCGCGTTGGAAACCAAAAAACATGTAACACCCGCTCTTATGTTGAGACACGATATTTTGAATCGATTCCTACTACTGTATACTACACTACGTCCCCCCGTTAGCAGAAGGATTGCAGTGCTTCGTGGCCGCGGGAAGAAGCGCTCAAATGCCCAAGAACGATAAAAAACGCGCCGTGTGCCCCAGTGCTGTGCATTACGTACGAGTAACTATTTTGGGACTTTTATTTCACTTGATTGTAGTCTACAGAGGGAAAGCAAGCGACGAAGAACACAAATGACGATTACAGCAGTTGCCTCATCGGCCGCTGCTACAACAATGGTTGGGGGGGGGGGGGGGGGGGGGGGGGTCCACCACACGGGCACAGCATGGCCCTACAATACTAATATAACAGTGTAGGCCCAAGAATAAGAAATCACCTAATAAGGCTAATAAGAACATTGGAATAAGAAATCGTGCTCAGCGGCGAGAGCTCCACTAAACCCTATATAATAGGCGTAACATCTGAACATCTGCTCAAGGACGGTCAAGGATGGTGGTCACACTGAGGTTCTAAGGCTTGCTCGTATTACTGTAGGTGTTTCTTGTTCGCGGGCCCATATACTTAATTCATACTCATCGACGGATGTTAAGACCAAACTTATCATTTTTTTTACAATCCGTGTCTATCTGTGGGTTGGTCCTATAATGGGAACAAGTAATAAGTTATACACTTGAGCGGGTGTGATGAATCAGTCTTAAAGCACCGTTCTGTTTAAGCACCGCCAGGACTTGCCTCGAGTTGGCGCACCGTGATGGGCACCGCCTGTGCGTCCTCTCCGAGCTCGAGCGTCCGTCGCCGAACGTCCTCGCGTATCGATACGTACTGTCGATTCACGGCACAAGCAACACACGGACAGCGCGGAAAGCCGGCAACAAAAAAAACAAAGAAGTTAATGAGGTGGCGATAGGTAGACAACTGAACTGGCCCCTGGCCCATAAAGAGAGCTCGCTACTCGCTACCAGGACAGGTCTTGGACTTTTGGTTGTGCATGAACCGTTAATACCGGCTTCACTTAGCAAACATGCGGAGGCGTCTCTGCTGTAGTACTCTTCGTCCCCTCGTTCGACGCCCGGCATGACCAGGGGCATGCGATCGCAAGGGGCGGGCGTGGAACGAGGACTGTATACGACTTGGCTCAGCTTCGACACAAATGTTAAAATAACCAGGGCTGTTCGCTGTTCACGGGTAAGAAAGGGTGACCCGACCAGACCCGACCCCCGACCGGACCCGAGAGAGTGTTATAACCTCCTGACCCGACCCGACCCGACCGGTGAGTTTCCAAAAATTTCCTGACCCGGCCCGCAGGTTGGGGGTCATGACTATAATCAATATAATCAACAGCCCTGCAAAGAACCCTTTGATTATGTTGTCCCTTAAGGTGTCTACTCGTATGTATACGAGTGGCAAGGCTGCAACACGGTCGCGAGAAACGACGAACCTGGCTGCTGAGCATGGTGGCTGCTGTCGCCGACAAGCGGGGGGCGCACTTGAGGCGGCAGTAGCTCACGAACTTTTTCATGGTGGCGATGTCGATGTCCCCCTCCTGCGCGCCGGCGTTCACCCCGGAGGCGTTTATGTG
The DNA here is from genome assembly GCA_008828725.1 of Saccharina japonica. Classification (NCBI taxonomy): domain Eukaryota; class Phaeophyceae; order Laminariales; family Laminariaceae; genus Saccharina; species Saccharina japonica. The sequence goes on along the minus strand of MEHQ01001899.1, from coordinate 504,042 downwards.
GACGCTCATGACGTGCTTCGCGATGCTTCGGTCGCGTTCCTCATCCCTGACCGCCACCACCACAACAGCAGAACAACACAACAACAAAATGGTAACCGAGCGAAGAAAAATGTTGATCGCTCCACGCACCGCCCGGACACATATCATATCATACTTACCAGACTGGAAGCAAGTAAGTAAGTGTCGAGCACGTGCGACAGACCTTTTTGTTAAGACACAAGACACAAGGGCTGCGTCGCGCGGTGAACAACGACCAGACCACGAAAACGGCGCCCAAACAGTTACAGCTTAGTAGTCCACAGCAGCAGTCCAATCGCAGCACACCAAAACATTGGGGCACGTGAGCACGGGAGGAGGCTACGTAAATGGTCGTCAGAACCCGCGCGAGCGAGCGTCCATGGCGACTACCTATATGTTCTTGCCGATTTGCTACGCGAGCGAGCGAGAGTCCATGCGAGTATATGCTCTTTTGCCGATTTGCTATGGAACAAGCACAGTTTTGACAGTGTGCGAAACCCCTGTTATCGAACAAAAATATACATTTTCAAGGCTACTAAACTGGGAATTAAAAGTGACTGCGAGCTTCTGATTTACTCGGCGCCGGAAAGTGGAAGGGCCCCTTTTCAAGAGTCCTTTGAAGATCGCTCCAGCGGCTGTCGTACACCGATACTAACGCACACAAGTTTACGACAGTTCCAAATATCCTGCCTGCTCCGCGAAATCCAAGCGGCAGCTATACCAAGTACCAGTGCCATCTTGGACGCATGGTGCGGTATATACATAGAGGTGCACCATGCTTCTGCCTTCTTAGGGTGTTCACTTGATTATAGTATAGGGTCCCTCTACCCCACCCTAAACTTGTTTTTTTAGAGCAACCTAAACATGCTACGCGATGACCAATCAATCCCCATGGGCCAACTAGAAAACTCAAAAATAGTTCAATACGACAAAAACGAAATTCCGATGATTTTGGTTATTAACCCTTTGTGAGAAACTGCAAAACGTATCCCACACTGATTCCAAGTAGTTTTCCCTCAAAAACGTGGGACCGGTTCTTAAGGGGTCAAGGAGGCTTTAATACTTTAATAGGCCATTCAGAAAACGTTTCAGCCAAAAAAAGGTATACCTTATACCTTTATTGTAGCACGCGTCCCTTGAATCATAATATAAGCTTGCTATTACGGAGGACCATAGTTAATAGGACCAAATTTTGTGATTAAACATAGGTGAATATGTAGGTTTTTGTGTGTGCCATAGGTCCTATTTACTATGGTCCCCCGTAAAAATCAAGGTACCGGTTGTTGGCTCGACTACTATTGCTAGGCCTTACCTGATGTCCCTGACGATGAAGATGAGGTCGAACCGGGAAAGGATGGTGGTCATGAGATCGATGTTTTCCGCTGCGCTCTTCAGGTCGTCGTAGCGGCCGTAAATAGGATTCGCGGCAGCAAGCACTGACGTCCGGCTGTTACACAAGTTAACCAAACAAACAAGGGCAGATGGCGTTTTCGTGTGGGGGTGAGGGAAGGGGAAACATTGTAGGGGGGAACAGGTGAGATACTGCTGTACGGAAGTTTCGACGCACGTACTTTTGACGTTTGGGCACTATGATTTACAGTCTCTGTGGCTGTTCTGTTTATAGCTGGACTAGCTGAGACTTCGCGAGCGGGAAAGTATCACCGGAGCCGAAGGAATCACTCCAAGCGGGTTATCCCCACGCACTGCAACCGCCAAGGCATGCAATATCAACAACCAGCAGTTGCATGATGACCGACGGAACGAACCGTCTGGTCCGCCCGGCAGAAGCTTCACCTGTTGAGGATGGTGGTGATGCCAGCCTTTGCCACGGAAATGGTCTGCTGCTCCATTGCCTCGTGGATCGCTACGCGGTCCGACTCCCGCATCTTGTTGGTGAATAAAGATAGCGGATAGCAGGCAAGGGTTGGCCAATAGGATAGCAGATCACAGATACGAGTTGGCCAAAAAGATAACGGACAACGGATAAGAGTTGTCCAACAGGACAAACAGATATTTGGTACCAAGGTAACAGATAAGAGGGTCCACCGGACAAAAAGAAGGAACGCAAGACGATAAAAACGTGCTTCGTATGTACAAGAAGCAGAAGTCACAAAAGAAACAGAGCAAAAACATCAATTATTTAGGCACCAATCGTTCTCCAGGGGGTGACCCTCGACCCTCGACACCGGTTGATGGTCATGCCACTGCTGCCAGGTGCAGCAAACCAAGCATTTCCCCGAAAAATCGTTCTCCCCAGTACCCTCACCGCCCACGGTTCTTGGCAAAAAACAAACAAACGATTCTTGCTTCAAACCCATTTTGTCCGGCAAAAAAGAAGAAGAAAAAATCGGCGGGGCAAAGGTCCGCTCCTGAGGTCACGATTTGGCGAGATAAAGAAGGCACCCACCCGCAGCCCTGCCTCCCACGACGCTTGAACTCTAAAACTACAAACGATTCTTCCTTTAAACCATTGTATCTAGGCAAAAAAAAAAAAAACTTTTTGCGGCAACCTTGCGGCAACTATCCATTTTTCCCGCGAAAAAAACAAACACAAAACACAATTTCGGGGCAGAGGTCCGCTCCAAAGGTCGCGATTCGGCAAATAAACCAAGGCGCCCATCCGCGGCAGCAGTGAAAAAAAAAAGCCGCCAACTGACGGTCCCTCCTTGCTATCTCGATAAGCCCTCCACCGCCATCATGCCCGCCACAGCAGTGCTTGCTTGCTCTGCCTTAAAAAACAAGCCTTTTAGAATTTGCCAAAACGACAAAACTATCTCGCACTAATTCCAGGTATTGGTAGTTTAAATCTTCCATCACGTATGTACGTGTGTGCAGTTCTAGAGACGGTGATTAACCCTTATATCATTCTACGTACTGAAAAAAGTGTCCCCCACTAAATCCAAGTAGTATGCCCCCCCCCAAAAAGGAGTTGCAGTACGAAAGGCTTCAAAAGGCCAAAAAGGGGATATATACGGGATACAAAACTTGAGCGTGCGTACCTTGTCGAACTCGTCGATACACACAACCCCGCCGTCGGCCAGCACCATCGCCCCTCCCTCAAGGTAGAACTCCCCTCTCGAGTCCTTGATCACTGACGCCGTCAGGCCTGCCGCGCTGCTCCCCTTACCAGACGTGTACACGCCTACCGGGGCCACCTGAACAACATCAGTACACGTGTACAGGTAAACATCACGGGGCCAGGGGGGAAATGAGCAATGAGGTCTTTGAGGGAGTACAACATCGATGAAGGATTCGCAGAGCTCGGGTTCGGGGGACAAAGGGGGGGGCAGCCGCCGACATGATATATATATATATATACAAGGGCTCCGCATGGGTGCCGGCATTCGCCGGCACCCATGCTTCGGATAGGACATATACCTGGTACATTACTGTAGTTATTTGGTACCATCCTTGCTATTTACGACAGTGTGATGGCGCTCGCTCGTATTTCGACACCTGACGCCCACGTGCAGAATCAAGGCAATGCCAAGGGTTGCAGGGAGAAGGGACTGCTGCGTGCTGAAATATTCAGTTCGCAACCTCATTTCTCAGTCTCAACAGTCAGTCTCAGAAAGGCAATCAGTCGCATTCGGTGTTCCTTGGATAGTCTCAGTCCTCAGGATAGTTTGTGAGATTTCCGACAACAACAATCTGATGGCGCTCGCTCGTGTTTTGACATCTGACACATACTACGTGCAGAATCAAGGCAATGCCAGGTGTTATTGCAGGAAGAAGGAAACGCTACTACTGCTGTAATTGCTGATACTCAGTTCGCAACTTCATTCTCAGTCTCTGTCAGAAATGCACCAGTCGAGGTCCCGGTGGCGGGCTCAGTTTCAGTTTTGGCACGTGCGGCAAAAACAGTCCGTGCCGAGCAAGCGGTTCCGCATGTATATGCGAAGTCGAGGCAACGGGGGGGAAATCTCAATTATTCTCTGACTCTCGTGTGTCTGAGCAGACTCGTATCTAGCACTGTACACTACAACAAACAGTAGTACTGCTGTACAGCAGTACGTACTACACAACAGCACTCAGCAATACTATACACACCAGCTACTCGCTACGTCGTACATACAGTACTCGTACCTGGTACTACTCTTACGTACTGCTGTTTGTTCTTGTACGTATTACAGCCAGGCACAGCAGTAATATCTCTACGCTGAAAAATAAGCTACTGTACTGTTGTACTGAATCCACCCGAAAAAAAATCAGCCGAGTTTTCATTCATCCGTGGATCTTTGAGTTTTTAATTGAGGCGAGATATTTTGAGTTGAGACTCGCACCACAAATATCTCTCTCAGCAGCAACAGCACCACGTATATCATCCTCAGCGGCCAGTAGAGCCGAGATATCTCCTCAAGATCCACGCACTTCGAGGTCGCTGCGCTCGGTGGCGGCGCTTGACTCGAGAGTGCGCGCGGGCGGAAAGTCACGGGCGGAGGCTGAGGGGGGCGACCCTCGAGAAGAGCGGGCGAAAAAGCCACCGCGAGGCCGTCGAAAGGGGTCCCGAGTGTGACTCTGGTCTGAAGCCAAGTGAGAGCCCAAGAGGTCCAAGATCACCACAGCGAGCGTCAAGGAACGTATATATATCTATATAGGAGCATCACGACGATTCATGTATTGATTGGTAGTTGCGGTTCGATGTCGGTCGTTGGCGGCAGCCACGTTTTTTGCCTGACCGGGCGCAGGCAGGGTTTTGCATATGAGATTGCCGGGGTTTTTTTCTCCTGGAGATGGAAAGGTTGTGACGCCGGGAAGGGGTGGCTGCTAACATTCACCCGGGTGGAACACGCGAGACGAGACCTTCCTGACTCTTGTTGACTTTTTCGATGAATTTGAGGAACTGACCCTGAAGTTTTCGATGAACTTGAGGAACTGACTCTGACCTTTTCGATGAACTTGAGGAACTGACTCTTCGCTGTGGAAGGGTCCCCCAAGAGGAGGATGTTGATGTCTCCGCGGAGACGGGTGCTGTCCGGCAGGTGCTGGAAACGGGATGAGGGGGGTGGTGGCATTCAAACCGAACAGGACCGAAGTCAAGGGCAATAGGGAAGGACGAGGGGAAATTAAATAATAATAACTGGGGATCGACCAAACCTGTCCTGACGCAGGGGCAGTGGTGCCGGCAAGGAGCGAGCACAGAGCTTGCCGGAGGGCTTCCGTAACATAATCATAAAATATCTGCCAAGCATCAAACGCAGGGGACCTCCGGCTTGGTGGACACTGATGCGAGCAAGCGCCCCGAAATAATTGCTATCATTGTCGTACGTCTATGTACCCATTTTGTGAAGGCGCGGTGACGTGTCGTGATACCGCACAACTGGGGTATGCTATTCATTCGGCAGGCGTCGCTCACTAAAACAACACAACAACCCCCGGCTTTCTGCGTCGCCTGTTGGCCACGTTCTACAGAGCATTCTACAGATTGTTCTACAGAACATCTTACAGAACGTTCTACAGAAGATTCTACAGAACGCTACAGAACATTCTACAGAACGTTATACTCATTCCTACGGGAAGGGCGTTTTTCTCGCCAATCCAGGCGCAGGAAACGCCATATATATAGGCCGCTCAAGAAAAGAATCACTCGTATCATGTGAATACCTGCAACCGAGACCGCTTGTCGCAGCAAAGCCACTACTGAGCAGTATCAACAGTTAACGTAAGGTCGCCTCACCTTTCGCGAGCCCCCGAAGAGCAGGCAGGCGAGGGCCCTCTTGATGTCCACCGTGTAGTCTCCGGAGATGGAAGGGGAGATTGACGACGCCATCTTCTCGTAGATTTGTGGGGTGCGCGACATGGCGAGAAATTTCTCCTCCTCCGCTGGCGTGAAAGAGACGGACGCGCGCCCCGCCCCCTCGCTCTCCACCGTGATCCCCACCACCTGCCACCATGGCGACGGCACCCGCCACCGAAAACAAAATAATAGTGGCGGCTTACTATGTTGTCGTGATAAAGTACTACCAGGTATCAGGTATGTACAACCAGAGTTAAAGTGACACGCGACACATATTTTGTATGTGGAAGTGTGGTGGGCTTAAGCTTTACCAGTAGTTGTTATACTAAGTAGTATGCCCATCTGCTGGAGGATAAAAAAGCAAGAAAAAAAGAAAATAAAATTGCCAGGAAACACTTGGGAAACACGACAGTAGTACGAGCTTGGGCCTCTGCCGCACCAATCTAAAGGAACTCCCTGCACGAAAAATAGGTAAAAGTAGGTTCGACGGTCGATCGTCGACAGCATCTTCGTCGATTCTCACTGGTAATACTGTAGGTCGTGCACCCCCCCCCCCCCCCTTAGTCCCCTCTGTCCCTTAGCTCTGAAGCCGCTCACCCTGCCCACTCACCTGTATAAAGGGCGTGCGAATTGCGACGCCCCCGACTTGCTTCTTCGCAGCGGCGGAATTGTAGAGGGAAGCGATCCCCATGATGGAAACCCGGGTACCGGGGGACACCTTGTCGACGAGGTTTCGGTCGAGGACTACGATGATATTGCGAGGCATTTCGCCGGTGGGGACAACCTCCGGGCTTTCCTGTGGCACACAAGCAGAGCGCGGGAAGGTAGGGTAGGGTCAGTCGACAAAAGTCCCGTGATTCCTTTTTTACTGCCGAGTAAAAGGACCGACACTACAATAATTCCAAGTCAGTTGTCCTCAAAAACATGGGTACGGTTCAAAAGGGGCTATTGATAATGGATACAGGTGCTATTCATAAGCCAATGGCAATCGATGCGAGTCAACGATAAGGAATCCAATGCGCCAAATCACGGGACAGGCTAGAAAGGAACCGGGATGGGTCGGAGTTGAGCGGGGCTATACTGTCATCCCGGGTTGGAACGAGGGCTGGCCTACAGAGGTGAACCAAAACCAAAGCTGCGGTGGCAAGCGAAACTGCATAAGCATCGTACTGTATTGTCACAGGAGACAATTTTGTACGGAGTATTATGCGCCGCTCGCGCGAAGAAATACTACTGTAAGGAGAGGCGCTGCTGACGAGAATAACCGCGAAGCCAAACCAAACGACCGAAGGGCAATCGGAGCGCATGACAGCAAAAGTTGCTACAACTGCTCGATAAGCAAAACCAAAAGGGCCTTCTGGTCAGAAGCCGGACCATCCAAGGTTCACCGCACCCGCAAGTCCTCCCTCTCTCTCTCCCCCCCCCCGTCTCTCCCTGCCTTCCTCTACAAAAACAAAACGTGAGTTGAAAGAGTACAGCAAGTACTGCACGTTCATTACGCCAACTCAACGCCAGAAAAACGCCATCGGAAACAGAAAACCCGACGATTGTAACCGCGGTGGAAAAGGCGGCGGGCGTGGCAGCTGCTCCAAAAAATGGGCCAGCAAAAAATAATCGACCACAAGGCCGTCCGCAGCCAAGTACCATTCCACGAACAACACCCTGCCCTTCTCCCCGCACTGACCTGCAGCTTGAGAGTCTGCTGATCGACATATATGCTCTCATCCGGCACGATGACGTACGGTTGCTGGCCTGACGGGGGGAGGGATCAAGAGCGCAGACAGTGTTGTGGGGGGTGGGAATAGTGCGATGAATACGGCGGGTTGTTCCGGGGGACGAAGCGAGGTAAAGTGTGTACTGGACGGAGCGGCAGCGCCTGAACCGGTTTGCAACGAAGCGTGACTGCATGAAGCAAGTGGTTATATGAGCGGGCGAATCAGTCGTAAACCATGGGAAATACTAGGAGATCAACACATTTACAGATGAACAGGCATACCTACCCATACTACCCTCGGTGAACGGGCGACATATCTACCTGCTGCATACGTACCTACTATAGTGTATAGGTATTACAGTGGACACCTAGTGGATACCAGGTATGTTTCATCGGGGTACTTTCAAGGGGATTCGTTTTATACCAAATTTCCTTCGCAGTTAACAAGTGACAAACCACCCAAGTGAAACGATACACCGTCAAGGCTGTTGCTGCCTTGCACTGTCATGCCCAAGTGAGCCTGTATATACTTGCGCAAGGTGCCGCACCTCCAAGTACCGCTATCCTGTGCAACAACTACAACTATCCCGCACAAAAGTTATTATCCTGTACCAGGGTACGTCAGTGATATAGACTACTGCTTGTATGCACGCACCGCAATCCTCCCCTTCGGTGTCCACCTGCCCGTTTCTGTCGCACTTCATGGGCAGGGCGGCGCCGCCAAAAGGACCGACGCACGGGACGTGCTTCACGCAGCCGCAGCTCTTGCATTTGGCGGCAACGCTTGTCGCTTTCGCGCGGATGCGGGTCGCGCTGATAATTATCCCAGGAACCTTGCGTTCGTGATTCACAAGCAGCCAAACGTTGGGGGGGGGGGGGGGGGGGGGGGTGTACTCATGTCGTGCATGGCCGTAGTCGTATGATCATGAACCCTCGCATCCCAATTTAGGACACATTTCATTGAAGGAAGACTCCCCGCGTTATTTATTCCCAGGTAATAGCTTAAGGGGGTCTGATTGATGATTGAGTTGTGTTCCTGAAAGGCGATGATTGGTTTGCCGCAAGGTGTACCACTGGCGCATGTCATTAGCCTTCTAGGGCAAATAAGGGGTAGGTACATACCTCCTACAGTTTCTGATGGTGGTCACTTGATTATAGTATGCCTATATTGAGTGTAGTATAACACCTCTCTATCTCACCCAAAGTCCACAAAAAGTCTATATGTATGTATATATGAAGCTGAACAATCCCATATACCTGGTAGGTATACAACGAAAAACACTGAAAACTGTTAATGGCATTCTAACTACCTGGTACCTGGTAAGGTATAACGCATTCCTTAGTGGGTAGTTCCTCAGTTCAAGAATATAGTAATAGCCAGTGATAGTCAGTAATAGTCAGTAATGGTCAGTAATAGTCAGTCAGAAATATTTTCGCCAAAAAATGCTATTAATACCTCTATGGTAGTATGCACGGGTCCACTATACTATAAATGGTACACTATATAACTGGTATACTATGCCTGGTATAAGTGGTATACTATAAGTGGTACCAGGTATACTATAAGTGGAATACTATAAGTGGTATACTACGTATAGTGCTTACTATGTGTAAGTGCTAAACTATAAGTGGTACACTAAAAAGTGCTATACTATAAGCGCTACACTGCTGTAAGTGCTATAATTGATTTGTTTTTAGTAGACTGGATATCTACAGCAGTAATGAAAGTCCTTCCCCAAGACAAAGCAGAATGATACGTAGGGCGAGAGCAAGAGAATAGTGCAATAAACATCGCACGACGTGAAAACATGGCCACTATACGTACTCGTGTGGCAAGTGACTCACTCCCGCGGCACGCTTCAAAAGAGGCGTTCCCAACACCACACCAGGGTGCTACCGCCTCTCCCGCACGGCTTACCTTTAGGAGCTTGTTCACGTGGTCAGCGGCGATGTTTCTTAATCCTGTCGGTGTCTGCTCGGATTTTATCACAATCTGCAGCGCGGAGCAAAAAGGGGCGGAGGAGGGCGTACTCATTAGTTACTCGCCCTAGTTATTTGACCAGTGACCACGCATCCCTTTCGAGATGAGGGGGGTGTACTCCTTGTCATGCATGGCCGTAGTCGTATGATCATACGTAGACCCTCGCATCCCTACGTACAATGCCGGGACGGAGCACGTCAGGCTTGCATGTTGCATGTACCAGGCGGACATTGCTTGCACTACGTGCGAAGCACCGCCGCAAGGTGTTCGGCGAGTCGCATGAAGGGTGAGCTGCATCCTACTAAGAACCGATTGTGAGGCGGACTATGGATGCCAGCTTCGAGATAACAAATGGGGGGGGGGGTACTCATTTGTTGCTTGCCTTAGTCATTTGACCATTGACCACGCATCCCTTTCGAGACGGAACACCGTTCCTACTCCTAATAGAGACACCTCCAACATTTGGGCGCTCATTACGTTGTTTCCATATATAACAAAGAAACTTTTTGCTAATCTTATCCCCTTCCTGTTTAACAAATGGGGGGGGGGGTGTACTCCTTTGTTGCTCGCGTTGGTCATTTGACCATTGACCACGCATCCCGTTCGAGTCGGAGCACCGTTCCTACTCCTAATAGAGACACCTCCAACATCTGGGGGATGACTACGTTTTTTCCATATATTATACAACATTTGCTTATCTTATCCCCTTCCTGTTTCGCCTTTAGTGGCCATCATGTATCTCCGAGGATAGCGACCGTTTTCTCGCTAGGATCTAGTGCACTCAACTCCTCCATGTCAACATTCGTCTATTTCCCTCATCCCCCCCTCAAACACATCCCGTTCCTCCTTGCACATTTTATATTACTCCCACAACGCGAGTTATGCTCTCTTTTGCTTTGTCACAAGGGCATGCATGCATCGAGGGGGGGGGCACGACGGGGTAGAGTGTAAGGCAGCCGTTTCAGACTTGCGCCCGGTCATTTCCTTCTCTTCTTCCCTCCTGTTTATTCCGTATTTTTATTATTTTGTTGATATCGGTTATGCCTTTTCCGACGAAAACACACCAGGTCAACACCAGGTATACAGGTAGGGCGGTCAACATGCAGCCCCGAACCTGTATAATGTATGCAGAGCTGCACAATAAAGAGAGCCCGCTTGAGCGGGCGAGTTATCCTCTAGCGTGTGGTTAGCGAGCCTCCCGCCCCCCCCGCCCCCCGAAGGCCCGAGGTATATCGGGAACGTTTAGGAGGCACCAGGCACATCTACGGTTACAACAGCTGCATCAATCCTGCCGGTATCGTAACGAAATCAGCGACGCTACTACGTGACGCGCCGAGGAATTTGGTAATAAAGCGCACCTGGATCTCGGGCAGAGGCTCGTTCTCTGGCCGTTCCGTGGTGAGCTGCTTCAGCGCCTCTTGGGCCGCCTGCATGGACGGCGCCACCCCCCAGATACACCAGATACACCACGTACAACGGAAATGCAAGTGGAACGATAGGGACGCAGCGTCACACATGCATGCAACTGCGTCCGGGTGTTCGCTCTCCGTCTTTTTCTTTCACGAGGCGCACGAAATACATGCCAAATGCTACCAGTACACTTTGTACGTGGTGTAAACAAAAAAAAAAACGCCTACCAGCTAACTTGATACCTGGTACCGGGTACATGCTCATCACATGAGCGGTTTAGCAACGGTGTTCTCAACATTGAAGGTACTGCTGCCGGCATTGCTGCTTGCCACGACGGCGATACCAGACAGACGACCAAGGAAAGGGGAAACAAGAAACGGCGCATCTGCGGACGCCCCGACAAGTCAAGCACCGACAAATCCAAACTCCAATCGCCGATCGATATGTACCCGATACCAAATTCGCGAAATGCCAACGAACACGCAGTGGTGCTACTATTCATCTATTGATGGGGCAAGAGGCCTGAAGAGGCTAGCATGCGTGTGCTTCTGGTAACTACGAGCAGATTAAGGGATTCGGGACGAACCTGCTCGAAGAGGGGCAAGAACTCCACCGGCCTGAGGGTCAGCATGTCCAGCAAATCCGGGCGGAACTCGTTCACGTGGCCCAAGTTTACCTCCAGGTACGTTTCCCGCTTTCGATATCGCTGTAGGAGCTGCGCGTTCCGAGGCGGCAGGGGGGCAGCAGTGGCACGAGGAGAGCGGTTTCTCGCTGTGGTGGGGCCGCGGTGTATCTGGTATGATATCATGACTATCATGATATAACCTTTGCTAGTTTTTTTTCTTCAGGGTGGATGGTTGCAACACAGCTCTGGCCTTTGAGCTACAGCCTTTTTCAGAGCAGCAGCTTTCTCGTGGCAGTTCATAGAGCAGTTGCCAGTACTACGTACTGCCGTATGCGTACTCGCACGTAAAGAGTGCGGAAGGTCTCTACAACCAAACAACCATGAACATGAACACATCACAAGCCAGAAAAGCAGACGACACCGTTAGCTCGGAAGCTACGCGTATTTCCTGGCACAGCAGCAGAAACACAAAACCAACGAGGGTACGAGCACTTGTGTTGTCGCTGAGTAGCTCGCGATTTCGGGCGCGGTCTTCCGTGGTTATACCTGGTATGAAACAGCTTGTGGAGGAACATGTGATGTGCATGATGGCGGGTTCGATTGGCGTGAAGTAAATGTGTATCATTACATTATCATGGGTGGCAGATATAGCACTGACAGCAACGCCGAAGCGTGATATTGTATGATATGACACATGAGATATGATACTATACTACCGCGCTCAAACGGGGGCGCTCGAACGCACTGGCATAATGGTATAATAGACCGATTTATGCACTATCACTATTAGTACTACTGTAGACGGCAAGGGCGAGGTGTGTCAAAACTCCAGCCAAATACCATGCACGCACATCACGTATTTTATGTAGCTTGTGGTGTGGTATGGTATCATACTGCTGCTGCTGCTGTACGGCAGTACGCTACGCGTGAGTACACCTGGTACCCCTGGTACATATATGTCTTACCGGTACGAACCAAGTACGAGTATCTGGTAACATGTTTACGAAGCATCATATTCATGCTTCGCTCGTGGTCAGCAATGTTATGTTGCCTTTGGTTCCCCGCCAACTCAAAAACGAGACAGGAGACAGGACACATTTAGGGGACAAGCGACTTGGAAATAGAGAAGGGTACATACTTTCTTCATGGAAAAAAACAGAAAAAACAACCGTGTCGCTTGCCGGTACAGCAGTAGAGACACGACGAAAACAATGATGCACCAATCGCAACGGGGACGTGCCTACCCAATACGAGCAGTCCCATTCGGCAAGATGCGGTTGCTCAGTCGCAAGCCCAGGGTCACAGCAGCAGTTCGTACACATCAGCTCTATGTACGAGTACGAGCACAAGAAGCGGACACAATCGATCACCCTCGTTACGTAATATATCATACCTGGTCCCGGTAAGGGAAAAGGTTTCCGTGACGGTAGCTGCGAATGAACTCGCGAAATTGCCGCTTCGCGTCGACGGCGGACATTCCTCCATCGGCAATCCCATCGTCATGCCCGGGACCCACAAGGTTTTGGTTGGTGTATGTGATTCGATCCGCGTCGTAGTCCATGGGTTCGTCGTTGCCAAAGCTGGAGACAGGGGCTTCCTGAAGGGCGCCAGTCTTTTGTCAGATATTTTTGGAGGTTCTCCTTGTTCGATCGCTATGTTTCTTGGCGCCCGGAGCCTTAGCTAGCGTCGCTTGTTCCAACTACGCCAGTGTCTTTCCAGCGGAGAGGAGCTCAGCGTGACCCGCCTTGTGTGAGAGCTCTGCCTCGGGCGTAGGGCGTTCAGCGTGCGTTTCCGTGGCGCTCACCCGATTTCAAAAAATTGAATCGCCCCTTGAAAAAACGCCTCGCAGGCCACCACAAGCTCCGTTGAGTCGAGTTCACGTACGAAATCGTTGCCATTGCCATGACCCATAAATGGAGCTCATCGACATCCCGCCTGGCAGACAAGTCCGAAACCTTGAGCTGGACATGTTGAGGGACGACCTCGACGGCGTACGAGGAGAAATTGCATCCCTAATTGGTCACATTGAGGGTCTGAGAGAAGATCTCTACGGCGGAGACAGAGGGTGAGAATTGCATTGCGCTTCTTTGACAGGCAAAATGAGAATCAGAAGGAGGGCCAAACTCGAGGAGATATACCCGCGCGTACAATAGGAGTTGCGTGTCCGCTTGGGGTACGTCGAGGTAGGACGAAGGACGGAGGATGCGAGGCAGACAAACAGGCAAAGGAGTATCTCCCATTGCGTGCGGTAGAGGTGGATCGGACTGCTCTGTTCTTCCATATTTGGAGGGAGTATCTTATACGAGCACTTTGGCGGGTCGGGTTGAGGTAGCGCTATGCTTGGTAGACTGGTCCGAAAATGCATCTCCAACGAAGTCTGACGATAGTGACCACCCCTGCTGGTGCTGGTGGTGTTAGGAGTAGAGTCGACCGGCAGGGCAGGAAGGTTTGGAACGTGTGTCATCGCGACATCGGCAAGTGCAGACTGCTGCTGTTGTTGTTGCCGATCCCGAACGATATACCAGGTATCGTACTGGTGTGTGAGAGGAACATAATCTTCCGTCAATTTCAATCGACAATTAGACAATAATCTCCAAAACCTGCTCTGCACGTACTACGAGAGTGTCGAGAGTCGAGATGAACCTCCTTCAAATAAGTTCTTTACAACAAGAACGAAAACCTTCGTCACAGATAGATGAAGGCCTGGGGGTATTATCATATGGTATGTTAGAGGGGGGGCAGTCCCGAGCGCATCATTGCTGCTCGTCGCGTAGGATGGAGTACGCAAGAAGTATCATATATAGACCCTATCCTGTACTCTTAAGGAGTTTTTCGGCTTGGCGGCGACAGCGCGAGGAGCTGGCTGCGTGACCACTCGAGGAACAGCAGCGGTGGGCAAAAGTAGTGGGGAGTATTTCAGATTTCAGATCTGAAATTATTTACCTGGTATTACAACCTGGTGCAAAACATGAATGAGTTGAGTATCAACCACTCAATCGGCCGAACTCACAGCTGATATATTTGTCGTTCACAGCAGTACGAGTACGAGTCGTACGTACAGCAGTACGGTAACAAATTTTATAAAAGGTCGTTCGAATATAATATGCATGATACTAGGTACCTGGTTATATCATACAAGCAGTATGATATAGAAAGGGCTTCTTGAGGAAATACGTTCTTAATTATTTTTTAGTGATCTTTACTCTGTTGGCGAACTGGCGTTGCTTCTATTAATAGGGGTGCTGCGGCCCGCTTACCGGCACGAATACTATTATATTAATAATACTCGTATCATACAAACGCGACACCGCCAATATGGGCTCGGCAAAAAGTACAGAGCACAGAGCACTCCACCAGAGAGTGTTCGCAAAATTGTTTTTGACAATTACGTAGAAACAAAACACCTCCAGCTGTGGGATCGAAATTTTACTCAAAATTCGTCTTGGCGCGCTTGGTGAGAGTGGTCTACGTACAAAATCTGACAGTTTTTGTACCCAACGAATTTGCTGTGATACTCATATATACGCGTATACCTAATGCTATGCCTGTGGCTGACTTTTCCTGCTCACAACCTGAACGTGTCGCAATATACCAGGTATAGTATACCTGGTATATCCGTGGAGTCTGCACATGCCCACAAATAAATGCCAATAAACACATCGGCAATAAACACGCTCTGACAACAGATACTCTGGCAATATACGTATGGCAATCATAGCGCCCGTAGTCTGGAAAAATGAACAGTAAATAACAGTACGAAGCCTTTACGGTGTTGTTGACCCATAAATCATACCGGATAAAGTACTGGCACGAAATATATTACGATTTTTGTGGTGGTCCACATTTATTTTAGATTGTCCAAAACGCGCGGCGAAGCCGCTCTCGGTTCGAGCCTTAGCCTGGACCAGGGTTGGGATTAGGGTTATAATTAGGGTTAAGCGTTAGGGTTGGGGTGGGTTGAGTCGACGCCTTTTCGTGATTTGTTAAAAAAAAAACATCCAAAAACACGTAAAACCAGCAAATAATCGTATTACATTTGTTGCTTTATCTGGCACGATTTGTGGGTCGAAGACCGGTGAAGGCGCCTCAAAATTAACACCGCCCGTATTCACGTACATGATGAGCATCATGTGTATGTACAGTATTAATAGTACATTCTTACAGAGGCTGGTGGATACGGTACGAGCGCCCGTGGGAGCAATCGACCAATCACGAGCCCGCCTTCCGTCGTTGTTTGTTGTTTGTTGTTGCGTTTACGTTCGCTTGTTTCGCTTGTTTCCTGCCTTTATCCCGACTGGCTGCTGCTCGATCAGCGTCAAAGTTCTTGCCAAAGAGAACTACCCTCGTATTAATAGTATAAACGAAATTATAAATACCTGGTATATACATACATTGCCAGGTAGTTTCTACGTATTCATTCGACGTGCATATGATCCGTATGCATGTTCTGGTGTATTCCCCTGGTACCTGGTACGAATGTAGACGGGTGTTCAACAGTACCTGGTGCCATATTATATGGTGTGCCTGGTATACCGGTAGTTTTGATGATAAAATAGAGTTTTGGGGGAGGGATGGGGCATTTTCCCGACTTGACCGACCAGCAATTTCCACTTGGGTGAAGCAGTCAGTAGTCAGAGTCAATAGTCGGTGCCTACTGGTCTAGCGGCCTGCAGTACAGTAGTAGTGGCTACGCACGGCCCATGAGCTGTGAGCTGTGAGCTGTGAGAGTGCTGCTATTTTCTCTTCTTCGCTCGATATGTCTGGAACAGCTCGAAGATCCCCCATTGCCATCAACGGCGGTGTTGATTGGGGTAATGACATTAACATTCGACCTACAGGTATATAGCATGAGTATTACGAGGTAGGTACTGACTTGAGTGCGTTCGAGGTGCAATGGTAACTTGAAAAATGTACCAGGTACCAGGTATATAGCGTTATTGTAAAAAAAAGTAGATAAACGGGCTGTTAGTATATAACTGGGATGATAGCACTTGTCATCGCCGAAGCGATGGAGGGTGTTTTTCGTGCACATTTATAGCGAGCGCAGCAGCAGCAGCAGCAATAGCGGCAGCAGTACCCTCGGGTAGGACGCAAGCCTTAAACTGCGCGACGATGTGACAGTAATATGTAATTATTAAGTCACACGGACAGTGTCGTCGTATGTAGCATTGCGGATCAGAATCAGTCGTAGATGGAGCGGCCGGTTCGCAAAAAATGTGGACCAACTTTCACTCGTCGTTGCTTTACTATCAATAATAGATTATTATCATAGTCATCATCATTCAATGTGCACCCGCTGTGATTTCCACCAAATTTGTCGGTCCTTAGCTATTTAAAATATAGTCTACATGAGTACGCATACCTCCAGAGTGTGTGGCGGGCAACGCCGGTCAAGCGTCTTTTTCACCCCCCTCTCGGTGTAAACATACAGGCCTGTGTTCTCAACATAACGTTTTTTTATCATCCCTGGGTATCATAGTCGGTGTTTTTTAGTATTTTCTATTTTCGGGCCATCGTGATAAATCACGTTTAAAATCATGCTGCGCATGGGACATGGAACCCGCAGAAAGTACGCATAGTTATGATAAGAGTTGCATTTTGGGATATATATATATCGTGAACGGGACAAAACGTCTGGCAGAAGAAGACTTGAATAACAAGGCGATTGATGAATTTTTAGGGTTCAAAAATTGTTTCGTGTTGGCTCTTCGACCTCAATTACGCCCACCACACGTGTGTGTGTATGTGGATGTGTGTATGCCTGCACCATAGCATTGTAGTATATTATGCTGTGATATGTTATGTCGTATCATGTGTTGTGTACCTCGAGTCACGAAGCCTGCGGGACACAACAATCAATCAATGGTGTGTGCTGTACATACGCTCTCGTATGCACACAGCACTATTTTCGCTCAGCGACTACGAGTATTAATGAATACTGTTAATATGATACTCGTCCTCGCCAGGGGGGGTTCATTAATATTATTACTATTTAATACCATTATCGTACTCTGTACCTGATCGTCCAAACGTTCAACGGATCTATTCCGACGTGTACTCGCATGATATGTACACCGCCTGTGAATATCAGGGACGTACACATAATATTATACACTTCGTAATATGAAGAACAATAAAAAACGAAGACTAGTATAATATAATACATGTAGCGCGCGTAACAACTTCCTGGGTCATGTGTCATGCGGCGTTTGCTTTTGCTTTTGCCTTTACGCCTACGAAACCTAAGGGCCAAGGGCTTACTTCGTAGTTTTATGTTCGGACCGAGCAAGTATTATGGGCCACGATTATTACGAATTATAATCCCGGCGTCCGTCCATACCTAACTATCGTATGTATGATATAGTGATAGGAGCACCTATCGATGGTTTCGTCGGTGTCAATGAAATTGCCCGGCCTATTCCAACTCCGCCCAAAAAAAGTTCTTGAGAGGAAGGGAATAGTTGGGTTGTAGCCACTAGTAATAGTCGTAGTCGCCATTGGATGCCTGGTGAGATCCAGTGTATGCTCTGCTGTCTCCATTTTATTCCCCGCGCCCAATACTTTTTTTGTTTTTTTGTTGACATTTCGGTCAAGATTATTCCCGAAACTACTCTGCTGCTGTACAGTACCCCTATAAGCTATTTTCTGTTCTTGGTGTACTCGGTAGTGTGGAGGGCAATGTTCACATGTCTAAAATACACCGATGCGCAGGGGTTTCTCTGTATTGTGTGTTGTGTGTTTCGACGGGCTCTCAGAACAACCCCCAATCCGAAAAGACCTATATACGAGAAACGAAAATCTTGGAAATTATGTGCCATATATCCACATACCAGGTATTCAGCATGCATGTAATGTATCATATGCCTTCCCCAAAGTTTTCCCACGCATACTTTCCGATTCCAACGAAAACACGTGAGTAAATGTTGTGATCCCCCACTGCTGCTACTGTTAATATTGCAGGTACAGGATAAAATCGATATGCTGCTGCTGTAGGCGCCGGGATTTGCGAAAGCTGGAGGACAGGTTATGGGTCCGCCTGCACCAGCTGCAGGAAAAGGAGAACGAGATCCACCGTCAAAGGACGGCGATCCTATCGCGTCTGCTCCTTTCAGGTGCGTGTGCAGTGCAGCCCAGGTACCATCACCAGCAGCAGCAGCAGCAGCAACCCTCGCTCCGAAAATCAGTGATGCTTCTTGTTTTTTTTCGAAAGGTTTTTGTACCCCCAAATCTGCGTGCACTCCCTGAAGCTGCACGTGGTGGGCAGACGCCGAAGTGAGTCAGTCAGTCGATTCCTCGCGCGGTGGGCTTAATTTTTCAAATTTTTCAAAACTTACGACGGCAAAGAAAGTGGCTCCACATTCAAATTTCCAGCAGCTTGCAGTTTAACGGTACTGCTGCGTGTGTCGCATCGTATACGTATATGTGATATCGTACATATCTTATCGCCTATTTTACGTTGTCGGGAGTTGAAGGGTGGATCAACCCGCAATGTTACACCTGCACGAAAACAGTACGTATTCTATTAATAGTAGCAGACCGTTATTTTTTTCATGGGATCTTATTTACGAAGTATTGTTCAACGGCTCTTCGCGGCTCTTCCATCCAACGACTATATATGACGACTACGCTGTCCGTGCCAGTGGTGCATGATCCGAGCACACGGCGGCCGGTCGCCCGGCCGCATCTGTGCCACTGCGAACCGCAACTGCACCCGAATGGGGGGGGGGGGGGCTGTATAGCTGTACAGACCGTGGCCCAACTTCGACAAAAAATGGTTGGATTTTACTTGACCTTAAACCCTACCTCTGAACCGTAACCCCGACCGCAGGGAAAAATCTCGGAAATAAAATGGTTGATAAAATGAGGAGTTGCACGCAAATGGTGAGGACTATCAACATTTTTTTTCGAAGCTAGGCCACGTCGTGTAACAAGTAACTTGATCGAATTGTCGCTTCGTGACTTGGACCGTTAACCGCGCCTCTCCTCTCCTCGACCCACCGTCCCACATGTCCCCTCTGGCCGTGTTTATTGCTGGCCAGACGAGGTGGAGGAGAGTAAGTCCCCGGCTCCGCAGCAGCCCCCTCCGGTTTCCCCCGAGATGCCCGAGTCTCCCCCTTCTTCACCTTGGCAGCAGCAGCAGCAGCAGCAGCGCCCCCCGCTACACGATCGACGCCAGCTGGCTTCCACTTCCACCGCGGAAGATCACGCACTCCCCCCCCGGATGGTGTCAGACTCGTCTTTCTTCCAGCCGAGCATTCAAGCGCACCAACGAGCCACGCCCATTCCTGTCCCCCCGCAGCGGGCGCAGTCGCTGCGCAGGCGACCGGCGAGACCGGGGTCGGCGGAGGATACCGGATCCGGCGCGGAATGAGCAAAAGCTACTTCAAAGGGTGTGTTTTGTGGGGTATACCAGATGTACTCTTGGGTACCCGGGTACCTACCCGACCCGAGTACGGCCAAAACAACCAGATTTGGTACCCGGGTATCTACCCGAGTATGACCAGAACAGCCAGGTTTGGTACCTGGGTATCTACCCGAGTACGACCAAAATAGCCAGGTTTGGTACCCGGGTATCTTCCCGGGTATGACCAAAACAACCAGGTTTGGTATCTGGGTACCCTAGAATATACCAAAGTTGGTTGTGTTGGCCGTGCTCGGGTATGTACCCGCGGGTACCCCCTGAGGATTAAACTACGTATTATCCCTACCAAACACACCCTTAACTACTTAGTCTGTATTTCGTTGTTATTGTTTTTTCATATCTAGTCGCTGTTGAGGGAGGGGGCTGCGTTTGTAGCTTGTTTTGTCGTGGATGTTTGTAGGTGGTTGTGGTTGGTAGGCGGGTCTAATTTCGTGGAGAATCGGTTCTGGGCTGCCGGGGTGGCCGTGTCTTAAGTAGTAAGAGACGACTTTTTGAAGGAAAGGAGCTCTTAGGGACGGCGGCTCGGGTTTTTTAGTTTTTTGGGCAGATGGGAAACCAGATGGATGGTTCTACTTTTTCTCTTGTTTCGGTGTTTTCTTGCTGCGTCTAAATTTCCGTGTTTTGCGGCGTCAATATTTTCGGTGTTTTCTTGGGGCGTCAATATTTTATTTTTTCGGTGTTTCCTTGCTGCGTCAATATTTTCGGTGTTTTGCGGCGTGGATGTGGTTTTGGTGTGCATGGCTTTGTAACGTTTGGTTTTGACACTTTGAATGGTATCTGTAATTAGTAATCGGTAAGCCTGATCATCTATCTGGTCCTGGTACTCCATCCAGTGGACGTATACACCAGGTACACACCTTTGGGCGCGGTGAACAGGCTGGGATGAATCGTCTGCTTTTATTTACTCATGGAGTGCTCGTATTATTTCGTGGTCGAGACGCATCAATCGCCTCGCCTAAGATAAAAAATGAGACCCCTGTATCAGCAGCGAAGACGTGCCTGCGTGTGTCATATCATACCATGAGCGACGTACGGTCGCCCTAGCCGTACCGCGCTTCCACTTTATCCCGAAACTCTACTGTATTCAGTACGTGTGGCCTTGTAGCCCTATTAATAGCTTTGCAAATCAGGTGTACATAGGTGAAATTATTGCGTTTGGGAGGACTCATTTTTTTTTATGGCGGTCAATGTGAAGAGTGTTTTATTTTTGTTTTTTATTTTTCGGTCGGGCCAACTCGTACTGGTATTACACTAGTAAGACAGGTTAGCCGACGACCGCACTTGGTATGCCGCCGCCGTGCGTTTGCTCGCTTCCTATAAGAGAATCTTGCGCGAGGCATGTCTTTTTTTAGGGTGTCGACCTGTTCCACCCCATGATACGTAGCTCTCTGCCGTCTCCCGTGTGGCTCGTTTAGTTCAGAGTGCGCATGGCCTAAGGTCAACGATTGGACACGCAGCACCTCGGGAATTTTCCCCCTTTCTACATATTGCTTTAGCTTGGACTACTTTTCGTAGTACCCGCGTGCGCTCTAGCTGAGAAACATACGGTGGCGGCAGATGCAACGGTTTGATTTGGAACTCCTCGGAGAGGCAGTCATGAGTCTCCACGACGTGATGTTCAGAACAAGTTAAAAATACGTTTTTTGTTTTTGTTGGCGGTGGTCACAGGGATAGTTGGAAGACAAGTAAGTGTGAATCACGCCGGTTGGTTGCATATGCACAAGTCGCGAAGACAAGAGAGCTTCCGTCTGAACGGCAAATCGGTCGTCTCTCTCTCTTCTCCCGAGCTGCACGCTTTTGCACAAAACCGTGTTACATGAAAACTGATGCCACTGATGACAGCCTTCGCAACGGCGCAACAACCATGCGTCAACTGGGATTGAAGTTGCGTGCGTAGCCGGTATGCCGGTATGTTACCGAAGAAACGACGCTTGGGCCGGCTCGTTTCTTGTGCTTGGACAGGTCTCATTTCCCCATAATATATTATCGTCTTAATCCCCCCCCCCCGCGGTTGCCTGCTGCTAGGCATGTGTCGTGTAGCACAAGGGATCACACCCCCATCCATCCACGATCACACCAAGTGTGCTACAGCGTGCTACAGCAGCACCACGCTCTGCAGTAACCACCTCACGACACATCAGAAAAGCGCCCCCCCTTCCCTCCCCCCCCCTCCCCTCTCGCCCAAGACGAAAAAAAACACGCTTCCCGCAAGCCATTTGCCATGAGCTACGACACCGCACAAACTCCCAAAAGCTACCTGGTACAAGCAAACCACCGTACCGTACGTAGCGCAACTACGGCCATTCCCAACACGATAATGGTCCATCCCACGCAATCGAAAACACCCGCAGCTATCAAGTACTTGGGAGATCTGCGCCAGTCGCTCCCCAGAGCCGAGCTGTCAAGCGCCCTCCTTGGGTGTGAAGGTATGTTGAACGTCGTTTCCCCCTGGCCAAAGAATTCGTCCCGAGGGTCCTCAAGCGTTTAGTATAGTACCCTACGCAAATACAACTTTTGGCTGACGTGAAACTAGGTTTTGCCGGCGTGAACATCTCAGTCCTCGTCCTCGTCACTGAAGAGGCATCGAGGACACGGGAGAAAAATACGAAAACAAAAAATGAAGCAAGGGAGGGAGGAAGCGGGAGGGCATTGTGTCAGCTACATGTATAGCGGCAGTGGCCAGAGCTGTTGGTTAACTCGCGTATATGTAAAAGTTCCGTTAACCCTGATCTAATAGACCTGCACAAAATTTATTGTGAAGTAGTTGTACATTCAACATGGATCACCATCTACAACCTTCGCTTGGCGCACCCCAATAAGAAAAAACAAGGCGCGAGGCGAAGCGCGCCGCTTTTTTGCGCTTGTATAAACTAGGTGTAGGTATTTGAGCCCGCCCTGTGGCCATGGACTCAATTTTGGCGATGGGTTCATGTGTTCTTCACATCATATACGTATGTATGTATGTATGATATATGTGTTCTTCCCATCAAACCGTTATTTTTACCCATGGACGTCTACCAGCGTAACACCCAGTGTCCCTGCTGATTCAATCTTCAATCACCGCAGAGAGACCAGCTCGACCTCTTTCTGTGGTGATAAAGCTTCCCTCTCAACACATTCGCACATCTTTGAAAAGCACGAGTCGCATTCGAAAAACAGAACGCAAAGACTGCCGCGAGGTTTCATACGTGCCAAAATTAAAGCCGCGCTTTACATCACGACAACCTTTTCGCACGTGTTTGAAGTACGCGCTGCCCTCGAAAACCACAACGCAAAAGACTGTGGCGACGCATCATACCGCCAAAAAGAAAGGGGTGCCTTACGTCACGGCAATGGCAAACAACGAGCATCAGAAATACGCGATACAGAGCCCTCCGAGGACGTTTCTGTACTAGCATATAGCAACCGGAACGCGAAAGCGCGGGGGGAAAACCGCCATGCTAACAGCTCTTGGGCCCACGTACTGTACTGTTGTTCTCACATTCACTCATCTCCAAAAAACTAGTCCGTACGTGGTCACAAGACAGGCTCGTAGGAACAAAACTCTCGAGTGGAATACCACGCCAGGAAAAAAATAATAATACAAAACACACACCTCTCATCCTCGCTCTCGCTGTCTTCATCCTCCTCCTCTCCGTTCGCAATCTTTTTTGGTGCGGAACCGTCCTGTAAACGAAAAAACAAACAAGACCAGATGCGTGTAAGTATATTGTGCACTGCCAGTTCAGGCACCAATCATGGCTTCGAAAGACAAGGGAGCAAAATATAGCGACACTATCTGTTGTGGTAGCTTCAAACAGCAACAAGCAGCCGGTACCGCTGTATAGGCACACCGGTAGTCGAGTCCGCGATTTCAAAGCTGCTTTGTCTCCTAACGTTTTTCCTGCTGTATATATTGGCGGGGTCGGGGTCACCCAGCAATATGATGCAACATGATGCAGCAAGATGCTGCACTGACAGTGAAAGGGAAACGGCCAGACCACCACCCCTGCGCCGTTATAACCAGAAAAGGCAAAACTTGGGGGTTTGGAAGGAAACCTTCGCCAACATCAACAACTGAACGGCGACACCCCAAAAAGGACAAGGATCAAGACATCGCGCTATATGCACGTAGTTGGGCCGTTCTCCGCGCCATTCTAGAAGAACAGCCGCTAGGCCAGACCAGGCGAGGCCACATCAGGTCAGACCAGGACATTACTTTACGTTATAACTACTCCACTACCGAAAAAGTTATCGAACACGAATTCAAGCAATTTCCTCCCAAACAAGAGAGTGCAGATCGAAAGGGTTATAGGGTTATACGACGGAGCCCTTTGCGCCGTTGGGACTCGAAGGCATGTCTTAAAGGGGGGAAAAAAAACGTCGAAAATATATGACGGAAGACAGCATATAAACCACAGGAAGAAAAAACCGGGACTGCTGGAGTAGAGGGTGTTTCCAAAGCGCAACCAACGGAAGGAGATGGCACGGACACGCGCGAAGCATGGATGGAGGATGCTTTTCAAGCTGTTGCACGCTTTTAATCCCCACAAGGTTCGACTGAAGCCGATTGTTACTGTAAGTCACTACACCTGTGTCCCATGATAATAATAAGGCACAGACCTTTTAAGGCAGTCCGCGTTTTCGCCGATTGTCGCTGTAGGTCGCTACACCTGTGTCCCGTGATAATACTAAGGCACAAACCTTGTGAGGCAGTCTCACCTCATCCTCGCTGTCCGTCTCGTCGTCGTAGGCCTGCATGACCTGCTCGAAGAGGGTGGGCTCGTTGTCTAGCTCCAAGTCGTCCGGGTGGGGCTCGTACTGCGGGAGGGTGGAGGCGCTGATGACCTCGAACTCCACGGCCTTCTGCTGGTCGAGTCCGATGTAGCTGTCGCTCTTCACGAAAACGTCCAGCTTCACCGTGCCGGGCTTGTTAGGCGCCATCATTTTAACCTGCCGTCATCACCATGCAAACACAAACAACACACAAAAACACACATGGCATCACACATATGCACGTGTCTCACGATCTCATCCTACAAGTAGAGCGTCATCATGTATTGGTAAAAGTTGAGATTACAACCATAGAACTGAATGTACGCATGTTACACATAGTAGTAGACCGGCATTGGCGATGAATATCGAACGAAAATCGAACGATGAACGAAAACAAAAAAACACTTTCGATACAGTAGTACGATTTCTTCGACCTTCCAACGCGTCGAAAAAAAATGTTTATTGTCACACAAAAAAAAACGGGGATGCCAGGAGAAGGACGGCAACACAAGTTCGAAACAGAAAAAACATGGGCAATACCTGCCAAGTGGATGGAAACCCAATCAACATCAACACTTGACCGTCGATAGCCTCGATAGAGGCGGCGTTCTAACCCTCCGACAGCTGGAGCCCTCCCTCTGCAACCCTTCCTTTCCCGAAGCGCAAAACGCCCTACTGTCAACAGGTATACAACGTGTGTTCTTCACACGAAGCCGTCACTTATTTCTACCCATCGACATCCAGCACACCCAAAGTATCCGTGCTGACTATTTTCCCACCCCTAGAGGGAGATGCCAGCTCTCTGAGGTCACAAGCAAGGTGCCCCCCCCCCCCCCCCCCCCTCCCCCAAAGTGTCCGTACTGGATATTTCTCCACTTCTACAAAGATACCAGCTCTCTTGGGGGCACAAACAAGGTGCCAACAAAAATAACCACTCCTCCCCCCCCCCCCAAAGTGTCCGTGCGGACTACTATATTCTCTCCTTACAGAGATATACCAGCTTTTCCGGGGTCACAAAAAAAGAACCAACAAAACCAACCACAACGCTACACCACCCCACCTAGCCCCCCACCTCCTCACCCCCACACAGCACAGGCAGCTATTCATAGCTGCACGCATTATACACACCTCCTTGGATACGACGCGGCCGTTGTCCGTCATGCGCTCAAAGCTGAAGATAGTCTTGCGGTTCGTGTCCCCGACCAGCACCCACCAACCCTCGTCAGCAAACAGGGGGTACTTGGGGGCGTACACCGGCGGCACCGTGTCCCCTTCCTTGACGTTGTTGCGGGTGAGCGTCACCTGTTCATGTCGTCCATCAAAAGGGAGTAGCATTAGCCAAATTTCCTGAAAAAGCAATCCCTCTACATTATACAAAGAGAGTCACAAAAACAGACGGAAAAAAAACAAGCGTCGCGAAGGAAGAAAAAACGAGCACAAAACACAATACGTGCACCGTATGTACGTTCGTAGCACGTAACGAAACGGTGTACTTATCGTACGGACTGTGTTAAATCATCCAGCATCAATAAAAGACAAAAAAACAAATCAGGGAGACATCCATGGTATGATACCGTACCATAAGAACGTATACACCGAAACAACAAGGAAGAGGAGTTTACCAAGTATAAAAATAACTGGGAGGGCGGGGGGGGGAGCCTACAATGTGACCCCGGACCCAAGTGACGACCGTTAGTATTAGTATTCATAGGATGGAACAGGGGCAAGAAGGACGAAGACAATAAACGGCATGGGAAAAGAAATAGGCAAAAAAAATACCTTGATGGTAACCAAGTCGTTTTCCGCAATCTCCCCCTCGTCTTCTACGAAGATGTCCACCTTCACTTCCACATCCGGGATTATGTCGCACACGCGATGCACTTCATCTTGCTGCGCTGAGGTCAGCTTGTCCAATCCCTGTCAGGAAAAAACAAGTGCCAGCAATTGGATTCGTCGGCAGATGGCGGGAGCAATGACGCGGGGGGCACCGACAAAGGAACGGGAGGAGTAGGGAAGGGAGGGAGGAGGGAGGGGATGGAGGGGGTGTACTCGATATTCATGCATGGCCGTAGGCGTATGACCATAGGGGGTAAGGGGGGGGGGCGTACTCATTTGTTGCTTGCCTTAGTCATTTGACGAGGGGGGGGGGGGTACTCATTTGTTGCTCGCCATAAGTCATTTTATCACGCATGCCTTTCGAGACGGAGCACCGTTCCTACACCCAATAGAGACACCTCCAACATTTGGGGCTCATTACCTTTTTTCCATATACTTCATCACAGTGAAAAAAAAATGCCTACGTACGGGGTGGGGGGGGGGGTTTGCCGGCTGAAATTCATGTTCGTATTAAAAAAAATAAAAAAAAAACAACAGCTGTGAGCTCGAGGATTTCGTCGAAACTCATCTTTGCTAGCTGAGTGTAATACTTCTATACAATGCAGCGCTTGCGAAGGACTTTTTCGCAACCCGTGCGTGTGCTGCCCTTGTGCCATTGTGCCCGCACAAGTGAGTACCCAATCAACACCAACACCGCACACCATTGTTTTTCCCTCCGGTGGTTTTGTTTCGAGTCGGCATGACGGTATCATACAGCAATAGACCCCACAAACGCGCGCACAGAATGCACTTCGAGTATCGCTTAAGTTTCGATCGCACGGTAACCAGGGGTACACCAGGGAAGGGAGTGCACTGTACGTGATACAGACAGACGACAATAACCTAAGGCGCCCGCCCACCTTGCGGTCTTCTCGCGGCAGCTTGATGTACTCCGCGATCCCCATCGCACCATCGCTACCGTCTGAGATGACCGCGGCCTCCGCGTCCCCAATGTGCGGCAGCTGGAAACGCAGAAACAGGAAAAACAGGCGGTGGTTGCGTTTAGTACCTCAAACGTTTCATTTCTCCCGCCCGCTTGTGTCGGGACAACTGAGGCCATGTGCAAGGATGAACATCTCGGACAGACAGATGATGATCTACAGCATGTATCTATCTACAGCAGTACGAGTAGGTCATTTGGTTTCTCACCTGCCGTTGTGAGAGTTTTGTCTTGTGCAGGATATGATCATGATCTGTACAGTACAGATCCAATCCAGGAAACATGTGCTACATCATGCAGATACTACCGGTCCGATCCAGCAACATGAGCTACATCATACAGATCACACGAGATCGGGGAATAGGTCTATCTGCCTTGAAATATCTACACCATGAAGGGGGCATCGGTGATTTATCTGTAGATGATCTATCTGTAGATGATCTATCTGATTTGTAGATAATCCATTTGTAGATCATCTATCCGAGGTGTGAAAACGTGCAAGGATGACAGCGCGAAAAAGCGCGGGGGTCGAGAACACCAACACCGAAAAGGGCATTCAACATTCAACACACTATCATCCAACACCACTTTACACCGAGAGCTTGCAAACACCTTCAGCTCTTCAGCTAAAACACATCACAGCAGGCTATATAGCAGGTACAAACCCTTGGAGCGTGGGTCCTTTTTTTCCCGTCGCCTTTCCCGGCACAGACAGTACTTTGCCTACGGTCAGGCGTCGCAACGGCGGTACACCCCGCCAGGCCACACCTACCACACCAGTACGAGCTAATCCTACAGGCTCTTTACTTATACCTGACATCATATCATATACTATCACTTGCTATCGTACGAATACATGCTACAGCATTATATATGCCTGCTGCGAGAAACTAAACACGCACAACGTCAGACACTCGACACCGCTGTCCGGCTAGCACGGCAGTGTTTCTTCTCTTTTCTGAACCCGTTTGTCCGTACCAAAGGTGTAACGCTGTTCAGCCACAACGATGCCACTACATGATCCAAGACATACGAGTGCGTTTGTACGTACTACAGTAGCTATAATACACGAAAAATTCCAAACGCACTCTATATGTCCGAACAGAGATCGGTAAGGCTTTCAGCCATGAGGTGAAGTGCTTTCAGCCATGAAGTAAAGTGCTTTCAGCCATGAAAATATAAAGTTCCAAACGCACCCTATATTTCCGAACAGAGATTGGTAAGGCTTTCAGCCATGAAGAGCTAAATTGCTTTCAGCTATGAGGTAAAGTGCTTTCAGCCATGAAGGTACAGATACTACTTTCAGCCCCGGGGGCTGGATTTCTTTGCGATGCACTGGTAGAAAGAAGGCTTGCACCTTGCAGCGCCCCGCGGAGTCGACAACACCGACACACGTACCTGCATGAGCGAGCTGTTCGCCAGCCAAAGCCCCTGCAGGACGTGCTGGCTGAACTCGATCACGTAGATCGTCGTCTGGAGCCACCGTCGGCTGCACGCTAGCTCGATCATGGCCTCGATCAGGTCCGGAGTCTTGATCAGCATCGTGTCCAGGTTCTGCCCACGCAATCACCACCAACACCAACACAGCCACCACCAGCACCGGCATCGCCATCACGACACACGAGAAAAAAAATGTTAAAAGTTATCGACACGTGGTACATGTACTATATCATGCTGAGGCGGCGCATCACGGGCACTGCTGCACCCTGCGGCCAAAGCGAACCATCGGGTGAACAACGTAGAGCAAGCGCAGCGAATGGCAGGTTCCGGAAGATTTGGAAACAAAGCAGCCAGCCAGCCAGCCAGCCACAAAAACACCGCTCAAAAAGGCGCGCACCGAGCAAGTTCATTTTTTTGGCCGGGTGGGCAGTAACCGCTCCTACTATAATATATCAGGTACAGTATACAATCCTGGCGCGTGAAACAACACAACCGCTGGCACCACTAACAACACATACACCACCAACCAACACAACCATCCAACCACTACCGATCGCAGACACCACTGATACCAGCACCCACTAAAAACGCTAACAGCACAAATACCAGCACCAGCACCAGCACCAACACCATCGACCGCAACGACAAGAGCAGCAAGGCGTGACGAAAACGGGTTATCCGTGCCTGACAGCCTAAAGGGAAGAAGAACGCCCGAAAGGAAATCACACAAGGAAATCTACAACAGTAGTAAGGCGTGAGGAAAATAGCCCACCTTGCAAAGCTCGGTGCTCATCGGCTTCTGCGCAAGGTGCGCGAAGACCTGCACGGCGCCCTTCTGGATAACCGGGTGGTCGTACTTCAGCTTGGGCATCAAGGCACTTTCCTGCTCACATCGACAACAAAGACATTGCCACGGGACAAATCACAACAAAGACACCACAAGGCAAGGTTAGGAAGGAAACGGACACGAGGAAACATCTCGTGGGAAAAAAAAAGACGACGCTGCATTATTTTACCGGAGCCTTCCTTAAATTAAAATGCTGTAAGACAAAAAGGACACACACGTTTTTTTGTATTGCATCTGATTTTACCTGCTGCAGCACATTGTCCTACGAAAAAAAAAAACAACACGAAACAGACAAGAAGCGAGAGATGATTCAGCAAACAACAGAAAAGGATAAGCCAAGGTAGGGTTATTAGGGCAACAACGAGGGGAAGACGCGGCAACGGAGCCGACACCCCCACACACCATATATACAGCACCATCAAGACTCCAGCAAGTGGCGGAGGGAAAACGCTACGAACCACGCGGCCGCTCGAAAAAGAGACCACCCCATCCTCATATTGACGAGCCACCCAAAAGACCCCCTTTCATAACGCGAGAGTAACCGTTGTTGCATGCTGTTGCAGCCAGCAATTCCAATTAAACTGCTGGAAGCGGCGAAAAACTAACGGGAGCGACGGGTTAAATTGACGCACGCCACGTATTTGATGCCACTATTATATGTCCCTAAATATAAGGATACTTTGCTAAGTAATACTTAATCCAAACGGTGCTTATATCTAGGGACATAGTGATACAGGGAAAAAGTGGGGTGAGCTTGAGACCTTTATTTTTACGTATCTGCAATAAAGAAATACACGAAAAAAAGAGGCAACTCTATATCCCATTGAGCTGCAAACGTGCCGTGTCGCGTGAATTCTCACCCTGTAGAGCTGCTTGTAGAGGCCAGCGACCTCCTTCCCCTCCTGCGGGCGGTCCTTGTCCGGGGTGTTCAGAGCGCGGAACTCAGCCGAACCAGCTAGCACCTACCAGGTACCGGCACAGTCGATCGACAAAAAAACACAGAGCGGTGCCAAGGTCGATGGACGTGAAAAAAAACAAACCAAACCAAAACAAGAGAAAATAGGAGAACATAAATGTAATGCCAGCACTGGCAAAACAAGTCGTCCAGAAGCATTCGGACCACATGCACGGCGTACATGACTATACTTTGCGAGGATCCTCGTAAGGTGCATCACGGGGGGAAAACAAAAACAAAAAAAGCGCCCCAATTCAACAAAATATTAATAATAACATAAAAAAATCCGCAAATTGCTACGAGAACACCGCGTGTACTGATGCCGTCGGGTAGAGATAACGGTTTAATATGAAGCCAACACACATTTTACCAATTTAGTAACCGAGCTGTCGTTTTCCACTGCCGTTTTTTCACAAGTCTGCAAACACCAAGCCCCATGGCGACAAGCTCGCCCCCCCCAAGAGCTGACACGCCTCTATATCGCCACAAAAAGCGCCCCCACCCCCCCACGCCTCAAGCAAGCCCTCTGTACAGGGCCTTCGACCTTTGTTTCGCACCTCCGGCATGTTCTTCATCTGAGAGGCGTCGCTGAGCATGTGGTTGTACCAAGCGTAGCTGTCGTACATCACGTTCTTCTCACCGTACTTCTTCGATCGAGCGTACCACATGGCCACGATGGCTGGGATTACGACGCGGCCAGGATAAAAGCAGGTGTATCATAGGGGGGGGTATGGCAGCGGGGATGGGAAAAACGGGGTTACTGCAGAGCCAAACACTCACCAAATGCCAAGCACTACCGGTGGGGGGGAAGGAGGCCATGGTTTATAGGGGGGGGAAAGGGGTCATGGTTTTTAGGCAGAGATACCCGACTGCACCCGTCGCACACAGCCAGCGAACATAGCCCAATCGCTGTGACGCCTCGCACACAGCCAGCGAAACAGCATAGTTGCCCACTCGAGGCAATGCCCGTCGTCCTTCCAGCCGGACACGATAAACATGGCGGCGTCAATCGCGTTGTATTCCGTACCGCCTCCACTTGATCCTTGTCACCAAACCGACCAAAAAAACTCACGTTTAAGGCCATTACCATATGGAACATTTCTGCGGAAAATTAATCCCCCGTCACAAGAAACCCTGCTAACGGCTGTGGACCAGGATAAATAAACACAAGAGCTCAACACGACAACACAAAAGAGTTCATCATCCCCGGGTGACCACCGAGATATGATTGCTCCACGCGTACGTAGCTGATCAGCACATCTTGTCACCAAATGTGTGATCATATCTCTGAGGGCAACGACATATGAACGCTGCAAAGTATCATTTCCTGCATCCGTGCTATTGATATGTACGGTGTTATCGTACCCTGGGTGGGTGTATAGGCGGCAGGACTCACATGGAATGACCACGACCATGGCGATGAGGTAGATTATCAGGATGGTGTTGTGGTGCTCCTTCTCGAGCAGGAAGGTAGGCAGGGCGATGGAGACTTCCATCGGCTGCTTTCCGTCGGGGTTACCGAACTTTCGCCAGTTGTCCATCGCCTATTCAGCGATCACGCGCCAAGCGCAAAGCACAACAGAAAAACGAACGAACAAAAATAAATAAATTAACAAGCTCTGGCGGACCGGGCCGGGCTCCCATGTATCGCTCATCAATGCACGCGTTGGTTTTGGAAGCGCGTGCGTCATGCTGTCAGGTCCAGGACACTTCTAGCACATGGACATGGCTTTCCGGAACTGGAGGGGTCGTCAAGACAGGAACTATTGCACACCTTGGACATAGTATACAGATCATACAGATCATACAGATCACTCCCACTCCACGATCTAGATATTTCATATTTCAAGGCAGATACATTCCCGATGTTGTATGATCTACCAGGTATGTACTATAATAGCTCATGTTGCCGGGTTGGAGCCGTATAATCTGCATGATCTAGCACATGTTTCCTGGGTTTGATTTGTATCAACAACAGATCATGCATAACCTCTCACAACGGCAGGTGACTAACTAAGTAAATCTACCGCAGATAGATAGATAGGTAGATCATGATCTGTCTGTCCGAGGTGCGAACCGTTTGCAGACAAGAGAATGTCAGATCATTTCACAGGCCGACGTTGTTACCGACCAGTCAGTTATATGGGGTCAAACCACGGGTCTCTCATCATAACAGCATGTTTGGTCCTCACCGTTGCGTCCGTGAGTGCCTCGTACGCCTTGGCGATCTTCATGAACATGTCCTCTGCCACCTTGTTGTCTGGGTTCTGTGACCACAATCACCACCACCACCACCACCACGAAAAGCAAGGCACCACAGCAATTGGGGGGCCACGAAAAGACGCGATCGTTAGTGAGAAGGCAAAGCGACAAGCTCTTGAAAGCGACGAAACTAAGGGAACCGGTCTTCCTTGGTGTTGTATACCTGGTATATATGTGTCTACGTATATTCATCTACAGCGACAGGCATCGATCGTCAACTGCGATGCCGTTACACGGCCAACTCTTCTACTCGGCCATTAGGCAATAGTAAATAGGCAGAGAAGGACAAATACGGTAGGCCCAGTGATGCCCGCCCCCGAAGACGTACATCGGTATATGCCGCTTCGACAAAGCGTACGTCTGCAACCATGATGCTACAACAACTGTATCGTGCTGCCTGTTACTGATAAATATCGATATAGGAATCGCATTCGATACGATATCGATAAACGATCAATCAAATCGATAGCCACACGATTTCGATATTCGACACCAGAATGTATCATGTGTACGTGAAAACTTTCGGTCACTATCAGCATAACACACACCAGTACCTGGTATACATACTACTGTGCAACGAGAAAATGCCAGGGCATGGAGGGATCGAAATTCGGTATTTCGATATACCGAACTTCGGTATTTCGATATATCGGAGTTCGTTACTTCGATATATTCAAGTTCGGTATTTCCATATATTCAAGTTCGGTATTTCGATATAACCAAGTTCGGTATTTCGATATAACCAAGTTCGGTATTTCGATATAACCAAGTTCGGTATTTCCATATATCGAAATTTACGATACGATACCCGACACAACTTACGGCCCGCACCAAGCCGAGTTAGAGTTTTCTGGCTAACCTTGTCGGGGTGGTAAATTAGAGAGAGCGCCCGGTACTGCTTCTTGATGTCTCGCGCTTCCGTGGACGGGGTGACCCCGAGGATGGCGAAGGGGTCGAACCCCTTGATCTCCGCATCGTCCTCCATCGAGGACAAGAGGTAGAAGAAGCACGCCCATCCCGCGACCAGCGTCAACACCTGGCGCGACCGAGCGAGAACCACAAAAAAGGTGTACGCATAGCATGGGCAAAATATATATATAAGAAAAAAGAGGGGGTGCACATGCACAAAAATAGGATTGCCCCGGTCTTGATTTACAGCAGTTTCCATATTTGTGCAACGCGAATGGTGCAGAGTGTACATAGAGCTGCACAGCAACCTCCAGCGGTAAAAGCCGCTTTCGGCTATAGCTACATGAAAGCGGAATGAGGGCGGAATGGCGGCATCGCCCCCTCCCCCGCTGCGCGCGGTTGCTGCGGGTACATAGCCCTGCACTTGTACACCTACAAGGCAAGCACCAAAACACAATAAAACACGCCTCGCAAGGCGGTACTGGCAAAGAACACGCACATCTCTGTCATGCGGAAAACACGGTACATACTTCGTATCTCGTGCCTTGCACGTATACAGCAGCAGCTCTCAGCCCTGACTACTCCGCGATTATACAAAGTATTAGTATTTACAGAAAGGCACACAGCAGCGGTTTTCACAATAGGTACCCGGCCAACAACGATTTTGCATAAAATGGCAAACAGCAGCAGCAGCTCCTGAAATGGTCACTACTCGTACGGGATCAGTATTACAGCAGTGCTTGAAGATCCTTGGGAGGTACCAGGGTAAACACCAGTACCACATCAGTACCCTCTATAACGGCCAAGGGTGGACAGCAGCTTCTAGTAATACCACAGCAGCCGCAGCTTCCAGAGAGGGAAAACACAGCAGCAGCAGTGGCACAAGCCTCGGTCCGCGCCCATTGGCAAGTATACAGCACCAATTCTACTTCGAAGAAGAAACATTGTACTGTGCAAGTTAGTTGCAAAGTGATATGTACAGTAAAAGGTTCCCCTTTGGAGGCATTCGGACGTGGGGCGACGCAAAAAGGGAACATACGATGACCGATGACGTTTAATGCAGCTGAAAAAAACGAAAGGCCCACCAGCCGTTCAAATTTTCAAGTCTATACAGGCCAAATACCAAATACACAAAAGGAATAACGACCAACGAAAGGAAATCGGCACGTACATATATCATGTGTTTATATATTTACGTAAATAGCGCCCCTCGCTACTATTTACGGGGAGCCATATATAGTAACTAGGGACCAAATACTGTTGGTAAAAACAGGCAACTATACAGGTTTTGTGTACACCGCAGGTCCTATTTACTACGGCGCCACGTAATAGTGATAAGGTCAATGCCTCAGTGGCGCTTGGTACCTGGTGTGTAACTACAAGCGGTAAATAACACGATGTGACGGGGACACAAAACGACAAGCGCGTTGACTCTTGACTCCTCCTCACCTTGCCGACGAACGACCATTGCGTCAGAAGCACGGTCAGCCCCACTTTGTCCTTCTTCAGACGGCTGCACTTCGACTTCTCCACGTTAGTGCGGGCATTTTTTACCGCTCCCCGGGCTGGGATGACAGCGCGGAAGATCTGTTGAAACCGTCAAACCATGAACGCGAGGCAAACAGCACGGAGCAAAATGATCGCAGTTTTCAGTTACAAATTCTTCATAAAACACATTTTACTAGGTGGAAGGATCCCCTTCGGGAATTGGTTGACTTGGAAACCCTGAGGGGTGTTGAAAGGGGAGGACACGGGCGTTTCTAGAATTGTGAATAGGAGCATATGTCAGGTTCGCTGCTGTTGGGCTGTGTTCTGCTCGGCGGGTGTTTTTGAAGTGAAGAAGAAAAGGGCGGATTCCTTAGGATGGCACATATACGCACGCACACACGCACACACATATACACAGGCAAGCACCGTCCGTGGCTATCACCATGGGAAGATGGGAAGACGTTGATTTGCGGCTGCTGTGGTACCGTGGCTGCTATGCTATGTACAAAGGTAAAGAGCTTGGAGGACGGTGGGATACAGATACAGCAGCAGCAGACAACAGAGCGAAGCAAATGAAGATACGAAGCTGAAACCGCACCGATGTTCTTGAGATGTTTGTGTTCCGACTTCCTATTACCAAGATTATATATAGCTTATCCAATCATAATACCCTGGTAATAGCGTATCCAATCATATTCCCTGGTAGGTCCGCTGACACACCACGGAAACACACGCACGCACACACGCGCCGAAGCATCGTCCGTTGCCGCCACAAAAGGGAAAAGCTTGAAGCGAGGCTGGTGTTGTAATGTGGCTGCCCCTGGTAGGCGAGCTGTTATACTCAGCAGAACATGGGGAAACCTGCCTGCCGTGTGCGCATTCATTTATTTATTTTGTGAGGGTTTCCATTGTCCTGCTTGGCTCTGGCTCGGCGGAAAGCAATCCCGCGACATTGAACGCCCAAAGCACACAAACACACGCCACGGAGCCCGGGCGGGGCCTAATCTTGCTTCGTAGTGTACACGCGGCCCCCCGGCGTGCCCCGCAGGCGAGAGCGCAAGAAAAGGCCCACGGCCGGAGAGAAATGCATGGCAATGTGCAAAAACTAAAAAAGACTGCATTTCATAAACATAGACTACATTGCATTATTAATTATTAAGCGTATCTCGGCGGTGGCAAGTGATACCACCATGACCATGTCACGACCGTTACGATGATTAATGAGGGGTTTGCTTTACCGATGCAGACGAACCCAATGAGTCGTCCGATTCAATTCGTGCGGTGGTGATCGGGGCATTGGAAAAAACCATCCAAGAGTCACCCAACTCTTGCTGGTGCTGTGTGAGGGCCTTGGGAAATGTATGTAGACATTGTCGACATACACTGTTATCAGGTGTACCTACATACGAGTACACACCCCGTATATAGTACGCGCGATCGAAGTGTCAACTAGTGTATCACTAGTGCATCACTACAGTAGTGCATCACTAGTGCATCACTACGTAGTGCATCACTATTAATAGTGCATCACTACTGTAGTGTATCACTATTAATAGTGGATCACTATAATAGTGTATCACTACGAGTGTTATGTGATATCACACCAAGCTTGCACAGATGCTCCGAGTATCGAGTATTTTTCGTACTCGCGAGTATTGAGAGTAATAGAGTATTGGTGGCCATGCAACGATGAGTTCCGACAACACAATATCTCACAGCAGTAGCTGTGGCTTTTATTGTTTTCTCTAAACAAGCAGTAGTGTACCGATTACCGATGTGCCAGATCAGGTATACACATACACGCATACCAGGTATACGACAATCAATTCAAAACCGGCCAATGGCGTCAACAGGGTTGCGGAATTGCGTCCGCCATGAAACCCAGCGTACCATGGTACATGGTAAGCGGTAAAGCCCAAGAATGTCATAAACATACGAGGTCTGAATGTGTGAATATTTTCACGTGAGAAATACCCGACACCAATTACCGTACTGCGCTGCACAACAACAGCAACAGCAACAGCAATGCCTCAAGAGCGTTCAAATTCACCTACTGTAGCCCCACCTTCAAATACGACGGACCCGTGGTAAGTGGTAAGACTCTACATCCGAGCTACCGGGGCTCGTACATATAATATTACAACCTGACACTTGTACGAAGCAAAAGGTTAAATTTTAGCCACAAGTTCGTGAATAGACGGCGATACGTTACAAATAGGGCTGGGCACTGGGCACTGGCTGGCGCACCTGAAACCTGAAACAGTATACCAAGTTTCCAATCAGCGGGCAGTATACTGGATCCCCTCAGTATACTGACTGTTGATGCAATTTTTGAGCGGTTTCGCTTCAGTTCCAAATACAACTCGGGGGAAATATGGGTGTACAGCAGCTCGGGACACGAGTACAGCAGGAACAGCAAGCAGTATACCAGTGCGTGTATGCGGTGGTGGCCGAAGACAATAAATTTGAAATCGTCCACTGCTGTGCGATGAGCCCTCGTCTCTCCCTGTTACGTTTACTCAAGTTATAAATTTGTGGGGTATGATACCTGGTATTCCGCTGTACTGGTATGTTCATGAGGTATGAGGTGATGGTACGGCGTTTTGTGGGACGTACGTGAGTACCTGGTGAGTGTCAATTACAGGACTTAGTACTACTACTGATTCGTGTACATCTGCTCTCAGGCGGTGTAAGTATACTGCAGCCAGTGTAAGTATACTGCAGCCAGTACAAGTGTACTGCTGCTCTGATGCCTTGCGGGGGGTTGGGCTGCAACACAAAGCACATGCCTGCCTGGTGTGTGGTAATATACTCGTACTTGACACTTGACGCGATCGGACCAATATACGTGAGACACGTGGGTCTTACTATATTTTCTTGGAAAATGCTCGTCCAATGAAAGTGAAGCAAAACGACAAAACAACTATTAAAATACGTACTACTCGTAATAACGACCGGCTGAACGCCGTGTCTTTGCTTCGGAATAGCAGCAGCGCCCTTAGTCTAGAGCTACGACGTGCCAGGTATATACGAGCAGTAGTCGTACTCGTAGGGTGGCCGACGGTTACTACAGCAGCAGTACGTACTGGGCGAAAATCAATGGATGCACCGTCGGATAATTCATGAAGCCACGAAGCCAAGCGATAGACTTGCATGGCGGGCCACAAAGTTTTTGCACACAGAGACTGCTTGCTGCACAACCGCTCGTCGTGGATGCGGCAATTCGGCCGCAGAACGTAGTTTCTGAATAATAGACTTCTGACTCCACAGACAACAGCAGTACATAATCGTACAGCAGTGGGTTCTGGGTACTGGTATACTCTCGGGTACCTTTGCAGAAGTCTGCTGCAACGAGAAATTGAACTTCGATCACGTCAACAAAGCCGTAGACTAGAGGCTACACCCCCAACTCCGACTGCTGCCAGTAGCTCTACGTCGCTCCATTGTATCATACGTGCGTGCAGCAGTAGTCTACCTGGTGCCCGTTTTCGATGGCCGGGGTAGAGCCATTTACGTCTACTTACGTACACCTGGTACCTGGTACACGAGTGCTACTTGCGTACTGCCAGGTACCAGGGGGGTACTCTACGTACTATTTCATAGCTGAAATTCGCACGTATGATACATATTCATACCTGCTGGAGAGAGACCAGTGTCACAGGGACGAGGTAGATGCTGATCAGCGACAGCGTGAAGTAGTAGAACGCGGAGTTATCATACTCAAGCATGGTCTCTAGCTAGCCCAGGGCAAGCGCCACTACCACGACTGCCGCTCGCCGGTCCCTGTCACTCAGCACACCCGCCGGCACTTCCGAAAGCTTCCGCAGACAACCCACTGCTCCCATAGCCGAGAACGAAGAACGAGCAACGCAAACGAAAGCCAGCACGAGGGTGACGAGAGGCCGTCAGCAGAGTGCGACACCTCCGGCGAGGAGCAGTGGAGGGCGGCGCAAAAGGCACGCCACGAGGTCAGCGATCCGTACGCATTACGGTTAAGCTAACTACCCGACGCTGTAAGGAAAGAGAGTGTTGTGATGCCCATACCCTCCATGCCTGTCTGTTGCTTCTGGCCAACGGGGACACGAGAACCCTCGGCAGGCTTCGCGTTCAGTGTCCATGAAGGTGCATCACATGCTCAATCTCTCGACCCAGCAAGTCAGCGGACTACAAGCAGGAGCGCACCACTGGGAAAACCTTCGTGAGTGGAGCGCCCCACGCGTCCAAACGAGGCCGGTTCAGGTGATAAGCTCTCTACTATTTCGCTTCAGGAGCTGTAGCAGTTACGTTCACCCTCGCTCGCACCGCACCACACCGTACCGCACCGCACCGCAAACCAACGACCCTCGCCAACCTCCTGCTCCCACCCTCTCGTCGCCGCTCAAGCTCTTAGCTCACCTCTGACGAAGAAATATAACGCTTTCCACAAGCTGCAACCAAGGATACGTCCTAGAGGGCTCAAGGCGTGAGTCTACCCTCCTGCGTGCTGCTCGCACGCGTAGTAGCTCCGTGCACACCCTCCTCCGCAAGGGGAGGCTGAAGGGGACACAACATGACCAACCCCTACTTTTGAGGAGGCATTTTTCATTTGCTGGTACTCGTATTCCATCTCTATCTCAATCTCAATCTTCGTAGATTTGTCGAGTTATCTTATTGGACGTTGGACACGTGTGGATTGAGTGTGGATCTACTGCCAAGTTATCTTGGACGTTGGACACGGGGGTCCAAAGGATCCTGGACGTTGGATGCTTGGACCTTGGACGGTTGCGAGGGGCCCCTCTTTTCTAGCGCGAGGAACAAGGACAGCAGAACTAAAGAGTACCAACATCCCGTGACGCGAACCTGTGTGGACCAAAGTCAGAAACACGGCCACGATTTTTTCTCCGCACTCACTGCAGTACGAAGTATTTTTTCATATTAATATAGTATCCCCCCGACCTTTGCACTGGTTCCAGCTGGATCTTCAGATATTATTTTTGAGAGCGAGTAACGCTGTGGCTGCAGTGTATGAGGTACCAGGTAAGTACATAATACAATACAGCAGTACTACGGCTGCACACTGCTATGCGAGTGCGAAATAAGGACGACATGCCAGCACGGCTCCTCTCCTCCTCTCCCCCTCCTCCTCCTCCTCCTCCTCCTCCTCCCCTTTCCTCCTCTGTGCCTTCTCCTCTTGCCCCTTTTTGCCAATCATCATCATCAGCTGTTCCGCTAACTTCACATTATCCATTAAGAGGCCCCTTCGGTCGATGAAGTGAAACACGAGTCTATCCATCGGTTGAAAAATATATTTTTTTCGTTTTTTTTTACAGCAGCAATACTATTGTCTGGGTATTAATTAACAACCATGACTCAGTACTCCTTACGGAAAACGGCATTTACAAGTAGGGGGGCCTATATAAGGCGGTCTGAATAAGGCGGTCGTTCGAGATAAGGCGGTCAAAATCGGCTTGACACGGCAGAAGATGCGAATAGGGCGGCTACCGCCTTATATAGCAACGGACCCTATATAAGGCGGTAGCCGCCTATTCAGGGCGCCTACCGCCTTATTCAGAGCGACTACAGCCCTATCCACGGCCCACTTTCGACCCCATTCTCTGGAGAGCGCAGCGGAGGCGTGCGGCAATGGCGATGCCTCCTTCTATCTGCAGAAGGCCAATATGTCGTTCATCAAAGCACATGCCTCTAAGCCAGTTCAGCAGGCAGACATGAGGCAATTTTGTGAGCCTCAACAAGGTCAAGGGGGGGGGCACAGCGGAGCACTGTGGTACAGTACAGTAGTCAGTACAGTAGTACGGTGCCGTAGAATAGGTTGGAGCTCTGTTGTGAATGTGTAGCAAAGCAAAGAGTCCTCTCCGTACAACAGTACGGCAGTATGTATCTTCTCTGGGTGGAAGTGTGTCTTCGGCGGGCTCTGTCGCCCGCAGCTCAAAAAATATTATACTTCTCAACATGCAAAGTGTGTGTGCACCCGTCTGATCTGCTGTGCATTGGTGTGTACAGCAGTATTAGACACCACACATATTTACATATTTACTGGGTTCAGCACTGGTACTGCTGCAACGCTGTGCCTTCCTTCTCCGAGCACACGTATGATATCCCTCTTCGTGAGGCCTTCTGGGTCATCTTCTGGGTCAGAGGCGCTCTGTGCTGTACATTAAAAGGCTGTATGCACTCAATAGGGCGGTTACCGCCTTATTGGGATATCACCAAAATCCCAATAGGGCGGTCAACCGCCATATCTCAATAGGGCGGTCTTTCGAGATAAGGCGGTCAAAAACCTCGGTACACTATACCGCCTTATATAGGCCCCCCCACTGTAGCTCCAGTTCTAATGCTCAGGCTTTCGCCCATAGAGTATTTGCAAAGAGCCTAGACCATGGTCATCATTTGTGTATCGGGAGGCATATCGATCAGACGCCTTGGTCGTCACGAAAAGTGTCTCTAAAGAGGCACTAATCCTTAAGGAAAAGTGCCTCTTTAGAGGTACTTTTCGTGACGACCAAGGCGTCTGATCGATATGCCTTCCGAGACACAAATGTTGACCATGGTCTAGGCTCTTTGCAAATACTCGATGGGCGAAAACCTGAGCATTAGAACTGGAGCTATGCCGTTTTCCGTAAGGAGTACTGATATGGTGTTATTATACCAGAAATAGTATTGCTGCTGTAAAAAAAACGAAAAAAATATATTTTTCAACGATGGAAGACTCGTGTTTCATCATGACCGAAGGGGCCCCTTAACAAGTGAATTGTATTATACCCTGAAGAAATAACACCCCAAATCTGGGCAGAGCCCAGGGAGTCTTTCTCTGGTAAAGGAAGGAGGAAAAGATGTGCAGTTTTTGTTTCTCTATGCGAGAAGCATGAAAACGACAGCCGAAGGCATTTTTTATTTTCAGCCGATCGCCCGCAATACGCATTGCTTGATTGTTGTTTGGGCGGTGCTCGTGTCCATGGAATGTATATGTAGATCGACCACGGACGGTGTGATTTTTTCACATGTTGTAGGGCTACCCTCGCGCCCCATATGGTCGTCTTCGTTCGTTCCCCCGATGTGTGCCTCACTTTTTTCACAGCCGGGGTGCGTTTTGTGTGTACCAGGTGGGTAAGAGTATAGTGCTGGGCTTTGGTGAAAGCCCCCCACCCCTCCGCTCGCATTGTCGGTATGGCGAGGGTAGGGGGGGTGGTCCAGAGGGCATCAAACAGCGTAACACTGCAGGACTGTATGGGAGGTGGGAAAACAATGAACTAACTGGCTGCCATGTTGTCGGCTAAATTTAAAAGTGGTGTCGGGGTTAGCGATGGATTTTCGTACACGGCTGTGTACCTGTACGACCCGTCCGTGCGGTTCCACCGCATGCGGTTCCACCGCATGCAGCAAAGCGTTCACCACGTACTACTACTGCTGCTGTGGACCTGGTTATAGCCTACAGTATGTCGTGTGGCATGAATACTGGTGTTACAGTATTCATATATTTTCAGCAAGGCGCACATAATAGCAAGGTAAATACAGTAACAAGAAACATAAGTAAATGGTGGCCCAAGGTGTCAGTAACACACAGACCGACAAACAACAAGTGCATGGATCATGAGTGAGTGTGGACTGATGCGGACCCTCTCGTGGTAGTGCGCCCATCTTTGCCGAGACGAGATCGTCTTCTATCTGTCAATGTTATTAACCTAAAAATGGATGTGGCTCGGTGGAGGCGCACATACATACTATACAGTACGTCGTACAGCATCGTAGTACAGTATATCCCACTACGATTACTTACTACAGTAGGTACACACGTGCACACCATCCATAGAGGACCACATACCGTACAATGTTCGTCCTGTTTTTCAGAAGTTGTGCGACATGTATTTTACCACAAAATAATTGCCACAGACAGGTTAGTTTTACGGGTACCAGGCTGGGTTTTCGATGATGAAAAGTTTATCCTTTTCCCCGCTGTCCACCATGCGCTAAAATTGATACTCAATTTTGAGGTTAAAGGCGATACGAAACTGCAGTATCAGCCACGGTGGTCTACTCGTGTTTACTGTGGATAAAATGCTTGGCAATAAGTTTCAAGACGCGCAAGTACAGCATGAGTCCAACAACAAGAACCACCTACTGTACTCGTAATACCTGATACAATATCATTAATAACAGTATTAGAAAAAGGGACCTCCACTATTGATAGTACTACCCGTGAACCCGACGAGTTTTATGTCTCTTCTACGCCTGTTCTGTATCGGACGGGCAATTTAGCATTCAGTTCTATGCCCAAAACCAGGGGAAACGGTGCAGAACTTCAACTTGACTTTGTGATACTACCGTACGGTATATCCATGTGACGGATTTCTGGCGGAATGAGGGACGTTCCAGCAACAATAGATATTGACCGTGGTTATCGTAAAGTACGTCAACACTCAAACCCCCGGTATCACTTTTGGTGAGATGATACCGTGTGTCTATTAAAAGCTCGGGGTATTTGCGCTTGACACCGGGGGAAAAGGGTTCCCTGACTGCGTTTATGTGACACTGACAGCGTTTATGCGACAGGGGCCTCTCCTACGTACACCCAGTGCGTCTGTCAGAAACATGCCCAACCTAGTAGCAGCATACCAGGTACTAGGTATTCCATATTTCGTCGTTACCCTCCCTGTTGCCCGCTAATACCAGCACTGCAAGCGACTACCCCGCAGAGTAAAGAGCAGGATGCATTTCATTTGTTGATTGCATGTATTTTCCCTTCAAACTATTGTTGTCCATGTGTCGCGCATATAGCTGTCTTTACCGCGTTATTAAAATTTTCAAACACAAATAAAACATCAGTAGCCTTCCACTGACACTATTAATAGTCAACGTAATAGGTGGTAAAACTCCTAGTAGGAGATATCGATCGTTCAGCTGCAGTCAGGTCAACCACTCCCCACCCCGCCCCTCGACACAAAGGCTCTCAAATCGCAGGCACCAACATCGCAACAGATTTCTCCTTGAAAAACGGAAAGGACATCCCCATCATCCCAACCAAACCAATATCAACCAACATCAAGAGGTTTGGCTTGCCACCACGCTTCGACGCGCACTGTTCGAGGCATGCCTTTGAATAAACCATACTGGTACCAGTAGAAGTGGCGTACTATAGTACCTCCAACCTCAAAACGCCAGTATTAGCGGATGGCAGACAGGTACAAAAAAAAAATGCAAGCGCATGTTTTCTGCATCCTTCCCTCCACACAACACAATGCTGTTCCGTTTAGTCGGTCTTGTAGGAATCGACGTCGACCTTGGGCTTCCTCCCGAGTACGTAAACGAGCGTCGTCATAACCACTGCCCCCAGCAACAACGCCGTCCAGGGTCCATATAAACCCATTCCCACCGGTAAGCTCCCGACGACGATGGACAAAGTGGCCACTAAGAAGGTGTACGGGCTGGTGGTGCGCACGTGCTCGCCGAGGCCACAGCCTGGAGGGAAATTGCGGGGAGGGGGCGGAGGATTCAACGTTTGCACTCACCCACAACA
This sequence comes from Saccharina japonica, assembly GCA_008828725.1. Classification (NCBI taxonomy): domain Eukaryota; class Phaeophyceae; order Laminariales; family Laminariaceae; genus Saccharina; species Saccharina japonica. The sequence goes on along the minus strand of MEHQ01001899.1, from coordinate 459,153 downwards.
AATTGGTACTATTAATAGTACATTCTGGCAGTTTTTACGTCATCCAAGCGCCATCGAGTCTTGGTGGGCGAAAAAGGTCACGGGGAATCTGCGCATATAGCAGCGCGTCCACTGGAACATGGAAAATGTCGTAGGCAGAGATGGCTGTCCAAATCCCAATAAAGCGGCGCGCTACTCCAAACGAAAACACGACGTATGTAGACGGTGATGATCTTGGGCGACTTACTACAGCGCTGAGGGCGGAACCACTGATGGAGGCTCCTAACAGAAACTGGTTATCTTGTGGGGATCAGAAACAACGTGCACACAGAGCTCTTGTATGTACGACATCGCCACACGACAAGAAGGAAGAGCTTCTCGAGGCTCGGGTCGGCGGTAGCTATTCATAAACGAGCTAAATAAGGTGCCGACGCCAACCATCACCATCAATGGAGTACTACTACTGTACGACTATTACCATTACTACGAGTATATACTACTGCTGCTGCTACCACTATTACTACTACCACTACTTCTTCAATTTATATTATGAATACCATTAGTACCACTGCTGTTACTACTACTACTACTACTACTACTACTTTTATTAATACTACTGCTACCACTACTACCACTACTTCTTCTATTTCTATTATGAATACCACTAGCACCACTGCTACCACTACTGCTACTACTACTTTGTGTGCTACTGCTATGAAGCAGAATAGAGGTCTCACCGGTAGCCAGAGATGTAAGGATAGTGGTGTCGGAGATGGGCGAACACACGTTCCCGAATATCGACCCGCCGAGGATGCAGGCGAAGCAATGGTGAAGGAAGTCTGCATCTCCACCTCCCAATCTCCACGCCAAGGGGCCGACGAGGGGGAACACAATTCCCATCGTCCCGAAAGTGCTTCCGCAAGCGTACGATATCACGTAGCACAAAACCTGACAGGCACCATTGAGCGAGGAAGACAAGGAAGCCGCATACATGGTTAGGGTGGAATTTTCGATTTATTTTATTTTATTTTTATCCGGGTGTACCCGACTACAAGTACTCAATTTAGTTTTTCACATTTTTAGTTGTTTGGAGCCGGGTGTGCCTTGCAACAAAGTTGGCACGAGAGCCCCATGCAGCAATATTTGTTCGCGCGACGGGCTTTTCCAGAGACGCGACCTGCGCCTTCGCAAGCACAGCTGTAGTTATCCCCTGCCGAGGAAGGATTACTTCTCCTCGCTGAACTCACCGATATCATTGCCGGGAGCATGTACGCCTGAATGCCCGTCTCCAACGCGCCGGAAAGGTACTCCGCGGTCTGGACGTCTTTGACAACGTTTCCGAGAGCCCACGCCAGGATAAGCACGAACTGCGGCTCCAATACTTCCTAGCAGAAGGGTATCGTAAACCAAACAGAGCAGGTAGGAGGAACGAAGGACGAGCAGCTCAGAGAGTCTCAATCGACCTAAACATCGACCGAAGTTTTTGTGTCATAAATCAAGCAGATTTCGGAACAGGCCATGCAGCCATGAGTAGCCATGAGTAGATATATCTCTTTCGCGCACGATGTAACCGTGCCACAGCAGGCCGCACATATAAATACAACATCGTATCAGAAAGGTCTGTGCGTGTAATATATACCTGGTACGCAACCTCCCTCCAGCGTACGTATGATAAATACGTCACAAAGCCTTGCATTTTCCTGACGGGGGTCGTGGGCACTGACACGACCGGCAAGGCACACATACACACCTGACCCCCCCCCCCCTCTGCACGCCTGCTTGCCGCGAAGTACCACCGCGCTACGAACGCTTACATCCATACACGGAGTCGCAAGAAAACGCCCGGCCACTATCTAACAAGCTCCACCGGGACGCAGTCGTCTTTGCGCTTATCACAATCAGCTTATCGTCATGCCCTCCATCCGGGCTTACCTTCATGCCCTCCATCCAGGTGTCCATGGCCTCTGGCAAGGTGAGGATGCCTTGGCCGCACACCAGCAGCAACGACGCCATCCACCCCGCCGCGCTCGCCCAGATGAGCACCGACACGCTATCGCAGTTGCTGAGGATGTTCACCAGCGTCTTGGGTACCTGGAGCAAGCGCATCAATCGTGAAGCGAGGAGAACGAGGGGTTGTCGCGCTGTCACACGTTGTTTGCTGCGTGCACGAAATAAACGCCTTCGCTTCGTCAGAAAACCGAGCGATGAAGCGATAGAGTGAGAGAGGGCTAAGGAAACCAGCGGTAAAGACGAACTGCAGCGCACGTTGGACACAAACACGTCGCAATCGATCAATCAGCCGGCAGCCACAAACAGATACTTCCTCGTGCATCAGGATAACATCTGCTCGCATGTATACCGTACTCTAGTCGAATGCGGAGGCAACATTTATAATCTATAAACTCCAGGAGTCATCGCACCGCTTCCGCTAGCAATCGCGACCTGATTTCATCATCCACATTCCACAAGTGGCGTGTCGTGTGATTCGCCAACCCCTGGCTCCCGCAACGCAAACGCCATGCTCACCTGGTTTCCGCCAGCTTCAATTTTAGAGATACCGTCCAGAATCATGCCGGCAAACGTCACGGCAATGACAGTCGCGAATGGAATGAGAGCGTTCCTCGACCGCAAAGGAGTTCCAGCTTTGGGGGTGATGCCTCCCTCGCTCCCGCCTCCACCCCCCGCTTCGTCCTGGTCGGATTTCGACTCCGCGGCCGAGGTATTGGTACCGCAGTCCTCCGCACTTGCCATTGGCCCAAAGTCCCTCCCGCTAACCAAGACAATAAGGATGAGGAGGAGGTAGAAGACAGGGAAGAAGCGGTAGGGGAGGGATCGCAGGACGACGAGAAAGCCATCCAGCGGTGGGGAAATCCCGAGAGCGTCCAGCACAGCCTTGGTGTAGCCGATCTGCAGTCCCACCCAGGACGAGATAGGAGAGAGGGAAGCCAGGGCGACGCCCACGCTGTGGACTAGCCACGCAAACTTGGCGGGGCTGACCTGTAAGAGGAGAAATAAACCGTTTTTCGTCAGGACGGGGGAACCAACGTGCGAACCCACGAAGCATCTCAGACAATCGATAGCAATTATCGTCGAAGTGCATCCCCCCCCCCCCCGAGGTAGACCATTTTGAACAAGCAATCGCTAGAAAATTTTGTCGAAGGTTCTGCAAAACACGACCTCAGGAATGACGACGTACGTGAAAGTTCAAGGGGTGGCATTAGATTTGACAACCATGGGGCGGGCTCTTGAAACACCGCAGCTACAGTAGCGTCAAATAACCCTCGCGCAGCGTCACCAAGGCGGCGATACACTAAGGCGTGTCTTACCCCGACAGCCCTGACGACATCCCGTAGGCTGTTTCCCACGATGAGAATGCTCGAGTAGTCGTCGAAAAATATCAGGCAGCCTAACGCCACCGTGCAAGCCTGCCCTCGAGTCCTTGTGCCTGCGAGGGTTTGAGCATTCCAAGGGAGCACGGAACACATCGCCCAAAGGGTATCAAAACCCCTCTCACAGAAAAGAACGAACACGGAGAGCCTTGGGCTCCTGCATCAAACGACACACAGTCATCAGTAGTCATTCCTTGCTCGCTAACGCTTCAACAAAGTACCCAGGGCACAAGGGTGGCATGGCAAAACAAGGGTATCGCCGACCCCCGCATGCACAAAAACAGCGTGTTCTCACCCATAAACCTCTTGAGCGCGTTCGCAAGTCCCAGCGCTCCGCCGCTCCTCTGCACTAACCCTATGGTGCCGCCGAGCAGGAACGTGAAGAGCAGAACCTCAGCATTTCCCTCGCCGACAAAGGCTCCCACCACGTACGTGTCAAACGTCCTGAGGAAGGCGCTCAGGGGGTCGAAGCCGGAGACCAGCAGGGCTCCGGCCCAAATTCCCATGAGCAGCGCCACTATCACCTGATGATCGGGCAATGCAGTAGATGTTTAAACACCCGGAACAACAGCAAACACGCCAATCGCCACCCGTTACTCTGCTTGGGACCTATTTACAGTTACGCAGGCCTCAGCACTCAGCACGTCGTGTTTGGGTAGTTTAGCTCGAAGGGGAGCACCGAACACCGCATTGTCCTCCGCCAGTTGATGATGAGGCAAAGAGGAAATTGTTGCACTGGTTATCATTTGCGAGCCGGAGCCAATACTGGCGCGGTAGAATGCGGGGGCTCTAGCGTGCACCAGGTACGTGCTGTCGGCGCTCTCCCTATGAGTACCAGGTAGCTTTTTGGAATACAGTACTAGTAATATGAATAGTGTTGTAATGCAGGTGATAGTCCCCAAAAAGAAGTGAAGGCTTCGGGGACATCATAGCACAACAGTATACAATTCACGGTAGGATTAATTTGTCAGTAACGCAGCGCAGAGGTTAGCCAACTTCGCGTGATATTTTAACGTGTACTCTCCAGCGCATGGAAACCCAGACACTCCTCGCCCCCCCCCCCGCCAAACACCAAGACGTCTATCTCATCATGTATCCTGAGCGTGGTAACGCAGGGGACCAGTAAGCGCCAACCTTGAAGGACAGGCAGTAGTCGTCGTGCTAGTCGAGCACGATTGCAGTAGTACGACGCAGTTGTGTGTAATGGAGTGTGTGTGTCACGTGTCGACTTGAACACGCCTCCCACTGTCGCAAGCGTCGCACCACGCTCGGCCATGCTGCTAGTGGTTGCAGTCCACTAGTATATACACGATCGTGCCCGTAACGACGGCGAGGGTAGCCTAACGCCTACTTACTCCTGAAACCCATTAATCGCACCTGTTGGTAGAGTATGGAAATGGCCAGGGTTACCAGCGGGGGCAACAGCGTCACCCATCCGGGCACGCACGTTACTGAGATGTCGTGCGTTTCGCCGGCCACCCGAAGTCGGATGGTGCTTGTGCCGATCGAGCTGTAATCCGGCAAGTATCGGGCGAAGGGAAGGAAAGGTCCATCAAAGATGTTCAGATCGTGAACTACTGTACGGACGTGCGGTTGTCCATTGTCCGTGAATAGCAGGAGATCTGGAGACGCTAACAAGTATAATACCAGGTACGAGGTACGAGATTTCGCGTGTCGTCGAAACGAGTATAAAATGAGTGTGTTTGTGTTGCTACATATGATGCGTATCTGGTACACTGCAAGACTACGATATCAGGTGTGAAAATGTATGATACATATTTTATGCATACATATTGCTGCTGCCACCAGGTATGACATACCAAATACCTGGCATCAGGTACCAAAGGTATGTGCCGCTGTGCTGCTGTTGTTGGGGTGTGTCAAGTGTCAAGGTCGGCAATCTGGTCCCTGGTCGCTGGTTGCTGTTGTTGATGTTGACTTTCATCCCACGTTGCAGAATAATTCGTAGAAGAGTACGTACATTTTCGCACTACGAGTACGAGTGTACCTGGTATGTATCATACATACTCGTACGTACGTAGATGTATCTTGTAGATAAAAACATAACCCCAGCCCACCCCTGCTGTCGACTTTGTACGGTAGAACTCGGTGGCCAGGGCAAGACAAGGCAACAACAGCAGCAGCACATACATACGAGTCAGTGCAGCAGCCAAGCTCAGCGCGTCGGCTTTGCGAAGGTGATCGCTGCCAAGGCGCCCGAAATCAGTACCATAAACAGCAAACAACCACCGATCACAAGTAACGAGTTTGATTTCAAAAATGCACACACTCATACGACCCGCGCACCCGATAAGCAAACCTCCCAGCTCGTGCTCCAGAAGAACATCTCCATGAGCAGACACCACGAACTTCTTCGACACCAGTGGTACCTCCTCTCGCTTCCCGTCCAAGACGAAAGCCGCTACTTCCACCCCTCCTTTCTTGAGAGGCAACGACGCTGGGAGCCGCAACAGAGCGGAGAACGGCGTGCTTTGATGCACAACCGGAGATATTTCAACCACGACCGTCGATCCGGTGGACTGAGCAGAGATAAGCGCCGACCACGACAGCAGAAGAACACATGCCCTAGCGACGAACGTCATCGTCGTGGCTATGTACGCTCCTAGTACCGTGCAAGAGCCCCAACGCGACTGGACGACTAAAATCATGCGGCGCACTGCTGTTCAGCGTACGCGAAAAGCCCCCTACCTCACACGGCCTCCGAATATCTCAATAAAACTCACAGAGTTTCGATTGTTCCGCCTACGACCTACGAGCATACGACACAACAGCAGCACAGGACACAAGCCATAGGACACAGGCAGTGCAGTGCCATGGAGTATCTAGGGCCCGGTAATGAGGGCTTAAGTCCTCGGGCCGCGGCAGGCATTCTCGTGGAGAGGCTGAAGAACGCAGGAGATATGGGCGACAGGCGCGATGCGCTGGACGCACTGCTCAAGCTCTCGCAAGAGCACCCCACAGAGGTCGGTGAGGCTGGCATGCCCATATTCACGGACGTCTTGCAAGCTGGTGTCGCAGATCGAGCCATGACACAGACCATAATGGAGATCATGCTTAACCTGGTTGCGGAGCGAGAAGGACCAGGGACTGGCGCGAACGTATCGTCTTTCTTGAAGGACGTTCAAAACGTGCAGAATCTGCTCGACTTGCTTGAGAGCCCCGACACCATGGCTGCGCTATCGGCTCTACAGGTGTGTACTCTTACTCTTACCTCTCACGACTACCCCCACCCTACTGACTGCTGTTGTATTGCTCCCCTGGGAATGTACGAACTACGCATCTGGCACGCTGGCACGGCATGACTGGTAGTGATGTTGTCTACAGCAGATAGCGCTGCTGTGCATGGGTTACAGCATGGGCTGCAGCATGGGTGGTTGCTTCAGCATATAAAGCGGCTCCTTCATTCTGTAGGGTGCAGCAGTCGTACCTCGTACTGCTGCTGTGTACAGCATCAAGCGGTTGCTCCAAGATTATCTCCCGTATGGTTTGTCCGCTCATGGCATTCGGTGGGTGTCCCCCCGTAGGTGTTGTTTCCTTCAGCCTGTATTAATGTATTAATAGCTGTGCCGGTCGATAAATGCACAAGTCGGACAGATCATGATCTACCTGGCCTATCATAGGTCTTACGAATACAGATCAGTAGGCTGGGACCTACCTCGTATGCATAGATCATGCATCTACAGATAGATCACATGGAAACATGTATATACAGGTCACACAGATCGTTACCAGATTAGAGTACAACGCGCTTGCGAAAACCCGGCCAATAAACATGATATAATGATATCATGACCACATCCTGTAGATCAACAACATACGGAAACATAAACATCCAGATCCTTCAGCACCTGTAGACCAGCCCCGTGGAAACTCAAACTTGTACAGATGATGCAGATCCGTGAAAACGATCTGTGTGCGATCTGTTGAGTGATATGATCTGTACAGCAGTGATATGATCTTTCCGACGCGTGAAAGCGTAAGCTTGACTTACCACGTACGCTGGTACATGTGCTAAAAACGAGTGGCATATGGCATGTAACAAACCCTTCGGGTATTGGAGGGAAAAAAAACGTTGAAAGCAAATAACGATCAACGATTGCAGCATTGGACAAACGAAGCCTGATGAGGCTGATGAGGCTGATGAGGCTGATTAGGCTGATGAGGCTGATTAGGCTGATTAGGCTGATCAGTCCCATTGCCCAGAAAATCCGCTCGCAAGTTCTTCCCAGGGGGTGTGTTGTCTGTTGTCTTATAATATTGATTTACAGTAAGTAGTATACGGTATATATTTACATACTGCTGTACGTACAGAATATACGTACGTAGATGTGTCGAACTTCAAAAGCGCGAAAATCTCAGGCGCATGCGCAGAGTAGCAGCATGATCCTAGTCGTACTGCTGAAAGCTCCCACCAAAAATACATTGTAAGACCGTGCCTGTTATGTTGGGTCTCTCTCTACACCTGCCTCTCAAAAGGGTTTTTAGCTCTGTGAGTAGACAAAGAAAAGCGTTGGAGCCTTGCGCAGAGCTCGCGGGCTGGACCAGACAGCAATAAAACAGCATTAGTGTATATATAAATACGTAGCAGTAGAAAGTATTGTGGTATAGAACTTGCTGTGCCACGGCATCCAGTACAGACGGACATCGATCGTTGTGCGTGCGGCAAACTACTGCCCTACTGCATCGGCTACTGTATAAGCTACTGCATCGGCTACTGCATAGGCTACTGCTTCGGCTGACGTCACAAAACGAACACTGTTTTTTTCCTCAGGTGCTGCAAGCGCTTCAAAATGCTGCTGCTGATTCGCTGGAGGGATGCATCTTAGAGTGCCCCGCCGGACTGCAGGCGCTGGTAGAAGTTTTGCGAGACCCAAGGGAGGAGGTTCGCAACGAGGTCGTCGTGTTCTTGGGACACGTGAGTAGCAAGCCTTTTCTCCTACCAGTACTGCCGTATCTTTTGTCTCTTGACTTTTCGTCCGCGTGTACCTTCCAAGTGGTTACTTCGTTACTTGCTTCGCGTGAGAACCTCAAGCTTGAATTTCGCGTCCTCCGTGTAACTTGAAAGGTTTGCTTCGCGACGTGGTTCGCGCGAAGTTTGCAGTGTGTGCGGCGGTGCTTGCTTGTGTTGCTCTTGTACTAAGTTAAGGTATTGTTTGGTTTCAGTTTTTTTTCTTTGTGTTGGGCGGTACCTGCTATAAATACTGTTATGTATGATACGATTGGAGGTCGCAGTCCGCTCGATTGCGTCGAGCTTTTGTGCTCCTGTGTTGAAGGCAAGGTGTTGGCCCACGTGCACAGACTTTCGGTAGGTCATTTTCGGTGTCGTCGATTTGTATCATGAATTAAGCAAACATCCCGTAACCAACTAGACGACTTTTGTATTTTTTACCAGTATGTCGGTAAACATCGGCACATGAATGCCCCCATGATCCTTTATTTCCGGAGGAAGTGGTATTGGGATATCGCTGGTCCCATAAGGATGCCTGGCTGAAGTGCTGCGCTTGGCTTTTTTTTATAATGCCCTAACCGCAGTTGACGAACAGCAACCTGGAGGTGAAAAAGTTCGTGGCGTTTCAAGAAGGCTTCGAGCGCTTGTTCGACATCATGTCCAGCGAAGGCATGCTGGAGGGAGGGAGCGTTATCGTTAAGGATTGTCTGCTGGTGTGCACTAACCTGCTCACCGGTTCCTCGCTCACCAAGGTGGGCTGCTTGATAACTGGGGAATACGTCGACACTTGGGACAGATCATGATCTATCTATCTACAGTAGATCATTTGGTTCCTCACCTGCAGTTGTGAGAGGCTGTGCAGGATCTGATCATGATCTGCATAGTACAGATCCAATCCAGGCAACATGTGCAGATCATACAGTATACGAGTCCTACCCGGCAACAGCTATATACTGTAGTACCAGGTATGTATTTTTTAGATCATACAAGGTCGGGAATAGATCTGCTTCGAAAGGTCTACTGCTTGTAGAACATGAAGTGGAAATGATCTATATGATCTTGATGGGGTGTCGAATATTCCCGTGGTGTGCAGACACATAGTAATGGAGCATTTCCGTGGTGCAGTAATCGCTGCTAGGGGTTGTTATGCTACGGAACCGACAGGTTCCTGATCGTTGCGAAGGCCGTCACAGCTTATACACGAGCACGATAGGATGATAGGCCCAAATGACAGGCGGCTTACGTCACTAGTGCGCCACTCCCACCCCATCCTTTAATTACCTCCTCTTATCAATGCATCAATCTCTACTATTATTAATACGTTAATACAAGTGCACCCAACCGACCTTTCGGGGACATACTAATCACTTGGAATTAGACTGGGACATCAGTACTTTTGTATTTTTTAGAAGCTGCACCCACGTTTCGGGAGCAAAGTAATACACTCGGAAATAAACTGGGACGGTGTTTTTTACAACTGCACCTACGTTTCGAGAGTCAATAAACCACTTGGAAATTGAATGGGACAGTGGTCTTTCATGTAACTGTGCCCCTGCCCACTTTCGGGGGCAAAAATCACAACTTCGAACTAGACTGGTAGGACAACGTTTGATAAACTGCACCCGCATTCCGGGGATAAACAATTAAAGTAGGAATTATAATAGGGTATTATGCTATAAAGAGTAAGAGGGTCAACTATAATCTGTGATATTGCCATTGTTGCTGCAGTCCGCGTGAACATTGTGCCAACCCAACCCAACCCAACCCAACCCCACCCCATTCCTTTTACCGTCTGTCGTCTGGAATATTGTGGTGGGATTGCGAATGTGAATTTTGCTGCAGGCGCTATTTTGCCAGAGCAACTGTTTGAAGCGCTTCCACCAGCTGATCGATGTCAGAGCGCCTGAAGGGGAACGGGAAACGCCGGGCGCAACAATAGAGCAGGCTATGGAGCCGGCTATAGAGGGGGTAGAAGGCCAGGGGGGGCAAGGCGGAGGACAAGCCTTTGCACACGTGAGTACTGTTCCGAGGGGCCATATTAATACATACCAGTAGTAATACATGGGAATACATAGGAATACATAGGAATACATAGTAATACATAGTAATCAGAACCCAAGATGGACCGAAAAAGCATGTATCCTCACATCATATGTATACACACCATATTTGGTTCTGGTTACTATTATGAATAGTACTATTGCTACTATTACTACTATTAATACTATTACGGGGGACCATAGTAAATACTAGTAAATAGGACCTACGGTATACCCCAAAACCTGTATGTTTCCCTATTTTTACTAACAATATTTGGTCCTATTTACTATGGTCCTCCGTAATATTAGTACTATAGCTACTGCTGTAGTACTTTCTATGCTCCTCCGTAGCAGAGGCCTGGATTGGCTCAACCAACCAATAACATTGATTCTACTCCCATTGGAGGGAGGCCTACATGGTAACCGTACCTACCGAGAGTTTACCCCCCCCCCCTCCTATATGTTATTCCTGCACATCGTATGTATGTACCCCCGGTATACGCCCTATGATAAGCTGTTGTACCTAGCCATGGTGTGTTATGCATACCCCCGGGAGGTATGTTATCCGAGCTATAATACGACGACCTCTGCTTCTTTTTACTACTTTTTGTTTTAGTCCCCCGCCGGATTGTTAACAATAGAACTTAAGCCCACCACAGTTCTATTGTTAACATTACACAAGTAACGTTTCGTACGGCTCCGCCTTCGAACCCACACAAACCCCACACGCGCCGCACCCACCCCTTGCGTGTGTATATGCCACACGTACGTCTCCCCCACCACTCCTCCGGCAGGCCGAGGTGAGCTTCATGACCGACACACGAACAGACATCGCGTGCCAGGCTCTTGACCTCCTCCTCCTCCTGCTCGCCCGCGACGACGAAGGCGACGCGAAAAGAGCGGAGAGGCAGTCCGTCGTTGCCGCCGCTGAGCAAGGGCTGCTGAGCGAGATGCTGGCGCACGTGGCGTTCTCGAGAGCGGAGGCGTTTTCGTATGCACCGGTGGCGTGTCGGGAGCGGGCGATGAGGGTCGTGGGGGCGTTGGTGCAAGAGCACCCCACGAACCAGTACAACGTCGGCGAGGTGAGGCTTGCCTGTCTGCCTGTCTGCCTGCCTGCCTGCCTGCCTGCCTGCCTCCCTGCCTGCCTGCCTGCCTGCCTGCCTGCCTGCCTGCCTGCCTGCCTGCCTGCCTGCCTGCCTGCCTGCCTGCCTGCCTGCCTGCCTGCCTGCCTGCCTGCCTGCCTGCCTGCCTGCTTGCCTAGGGAGATTGGTCAGGAAATGAGTTTGTGGGGGAACTCTTGGTTGTAATGTGTTTTGGTTAGTTTTGTCTACTAGGGATTGTGTAGTACCTGATAATGTTTGCTGCCTTGATTGCGTAGTAGGGCTTTCTGCGTGGTAAGGCTTCTTGCGTAGTAACGTTTCTTGCGTGGTATTGCTTGCCAGGTATTGCGTACGTAGTAGAGTTTTATTTGCGTTGTACCTGGTAATGTTTATTTCGTATTATAGTGCCCGGTGTTGCTTATTGTGTGTCCCAGGTGTTGGTTTAATGTGTATCCCGTGGTGCAGGTTTCGAAGTGAACTGATGAGGACCATGAGCCATGGGGGGTGTGGGAATGGGATGGTATGGGAATGGGATGTGAATGGGGGATGTTTTTGGGTTGCCGTACGGTGATGTTATGAAGACTGATTTGACGTGTCATATCCGATAGTGCACCCTGCTCTATGCCCTTGATCACCTGCCTACCTGTTACTCTGTCTAGATTGGTCACTTTTACCTCTGCCTCGCTCATCGAGCCAGTCGCAACCTGCGTTGCTCGCCTCCAGAGCTGGGGGATATCTGTTTTTTTTGTATGTTTTTATAGTGGTCATTTTTTTACCTCTGCCGTTTGATGCTCATTCTTCGTGTCCACTACGCCCGTCGCAGCTGCTGATTCAAGACGTGGGGCTCGATTCAGTCGCCCTCGCGACACTTGTCATGAAGGGAGCCTTGGGGGAAAGCGAGGTCGACCCGAGCATAGGCGAGGCATTTCAATGGTGGGTACCGGGGGGGGGGTCCGCTCTCCCCGACAGCAGTGGCTAGGAGTTCACGAAGCCTGTTAGCCCTGCCGCGTGTATAGTGTGATGGACCCATCCCAGCAATAGTAGAAACTCGGTAAAGTGTTGCTGCACCTTCGATGTTACATAGACGTGCATGCGCTTGGAGCTCTGGAGAGCGGTGGCAGCGTTGTGAGCCCCGGCGGTGTCTCCCTTGCCGGCTGCGGCGGATGTCGAGCGCAACTGGCAGTGGCAGCCGTTCGATAAACTAAGGTTCAACGATTCATATGTTTCACCCCAGTCTAATTATTCAGATCCCTGCCCACCGAATAATCTGGAGACACATCGATAGAATCGTGCTGATACCGTGACTCGACGCTGCTGCTTCCCCTCGGTCAGGGCTCTGGGCTGCTTGTTCCACGGCAACGAGCTCGTGTGCACCCAGGTGGTCTCGCACGTCGTTGCGCCGCCACCGCCGCCCCTAGAGCTCGAGGTAAGCGCATCTGACGATGTTGCCGTTTCCCCACCACCTCCATATATATATATATGCGTAGGTTTTTCTGACCTTCAAACATCAACATTGGGACATCAGTGTCGGAGACTTGCCGATCTTGGGGGGTGGGGTGTACTCATGTCGTGTACGGCCGTAGTCGTATGACTATAGACCCTCGCACCCTACAATGCCGGGACGGAGCACGTTGGGTTTCCACCAACCAGGCAGACCTTGCTTGCACCAATCGCGAAGCGCCGCGAGGGGGGGGGGGGGGCATTGCGGCACCCTCACCCTCTCTCGCCGCTTGTCATGGCACATGGGGTTGGCCCGTTTGCTGCGCCCTTCCGCAGTCCTCTGGTGGACAGTAGGGTATTTACCGCCGTGCTCTGTTTTCTTGCTGTGGCATGTGCCGCGAGGGAAGCCAGGGCGTTGTGCAAACATAACCAATAATTCTTCGTAACGCCTGCGAAGGTGTATAATATGTGCGAACATAACCAATAATCCTTCGTAACGCCTGCGAAGGTGTATACTATTGCATCCTCTACAGCTTGTAACCGTCATTGCCGGCAAATTGATCCAGCCGAACACATAAATGTGCTGCTCGTGTAAACAGCCTACCTTACCCCCTTTCCCCCTCCTGCTTTGTTGTAACCCTAACCCCAACCCTAACTGATAATGTTATTTTGTGCTTGGGTACTGCTGTATTGCTGTTGCTAGGATATCGAGGCATGGGTGCCCCCCGTTCCGCCGGGCAAGGTTCTGTTGGATAGTCTCGCCGCCTCCGCCAAGGTGATTTTGTATGGAGGCGAGCTTGACGGGGGGAGTGCTGGGCAGGACGGCAATGGACGGCGGAGCTCGGCTGCTGTTTCCGCTGGTGACGTCATGTCTAGAGGGTGAGGACAGGAGTGAGTTTGGCCTATGCCTGATATACATATTGAGAGCGTAATGATAGCTATGAATTGTATAATAATTGCAGGTATCTGGCTTCGTATTAACAGGATATGAATGGTATATTAGCAGCATAGTGATACTTCGCACTTTAGTTATTAATACCGTGTTCGTTGTGATCAGCACATTAGTCCTGTTGTGTTTCTGCGTGCACGTCTGTGACTCTTTGTACGCGCATGATTACTATACAGGCGATTAGGGTTATACATGACGAAACATATTTTGGGTGTTTTCGTAGGCGCGGTCGCACTGAAGAGGAGGGCAGGAGACTTCCACTGCGACTCCGCACTCTGTCCAAACGACATCCTCACCAAGAATCAGCGTCCGAATTTCCGAAGAAACGAGAACCAGAGAGTGACAGAGAGTGACTAGCTGTGTGTAGACGTGTTGGGATTCATGGGCTCCCTCCACGACCTACATCGCCCACCTTTCAGCCGCATTCGCCCCCCCCCCCCCTCCCCCCTCCTTACATCCAGCTGCAAGATCATGGGCATGCTGCTCACCCACGGGGGAGGGCTGGCGAAAGAGATCGCCCTCAGGGTTCCGCTGTCTGCGGGGCCGGACTCTCACCCTACCACCCTCCTCCACGTCCTGCTGCGGTGGCTGGAGCTTGCCACGTCCCTCCCCCCCTTGCCCCCGCCGGACTCTAGCGACGCCCCCGCCTCTGGCGGCGGGGGTAATAGTAGCCCCCGCCCACCCAGCGGCGGGGATGGCGCCGACGGGGGGGTTTCAGCGGAGGCCTTGGGTAGGGGGGATCCACCCCCCCTTAGCCCCGCCAGAGGGGAGGCCGCGGGACAAGCCGTGGCCGCCGCCGCCGCCGCCGCCGCCGACATGAGCATCTCCCTCATGCGGCTCTTGTGCGGGTGGCTGTACGGGTGCCCGGCGGCAGTGCGAGAGCTGCTCGCCAACCCGGCTAACCTTTTCGTTGTCGATGTGGCGGCGGGGCGGTGTCCGCTCCTGGAAGAAGGCTCGCCTAGGGCCGAGGCGAGAAAGGCGACGGCTGCGCGCGCGGGAGTGGGAGGGGGAGGGGGAGGCGGGGGCGGGGGGGGGGCAGGGGGTGCGACGGAGCCCCAACGTAAAGCGGTGAAAGGGTTGGCGTGCTTGACGCTCGGGCTGTTGCTGGAGTACGTGGAAGGCGTGGGTGCGCCGGCGTCAGGAGGCAGTGGCGGCGGCGGAGAGTGGACGAGGGACTTGGTCATGAAGATTATCCAGAACAGGGTTGGTGAGTTTTTTTCCGGGGTGAGGGTCGGGGGGGAGTGAGGGGGGGAGCGCTGGTTTTCGTTCCCCAGAGAGAGAGAGAGAGGAGCAAATCCTTGCATGAGGGTGAATCGTTTCGTGCTTCAACTGCAGGAGATAGTTGATTTGGTGCCTTGTGCTCTTCTTGTGCATGCGCGGGTCGGGGCGACAGGTTGCGCCGAAACGGAGCTTTTCGAGCACGGAGGAGTTCTTGGGTTTTGATTTATTTATATATTTTCTAGACCCATTTGTTTTGCTACGTACTACAAATATAGCGTACACTACGTAATTCGAAGTGCGTTGCCCCCTACAAAAGCTGGGTGCAGTTACGTTGTTAACCACATCTTGTTTTTGGCGGAAACACTGCTTGGAATTGGTTTGTGGGATGGTTTTTTCAATGGTTGTGGAGAGTCGAGGGGTGAAATCTCGGCCGCCGCTTTTTTGTTGCGGTCGCTGTATAATAGGTAAAAATACTCTTGGCTCTAAGTGGCTCGGCTTGGTGACCAGAGCGACTCTGTGTCTGTGTGTGTCTGATACAGTTGCTGCCACCGTGGATGAAATTGAACAGGACTAACGCCGTTTATGGCGTCCATCGAGGCGGCGAAGCGAGCCTTCGCCGAGGAAGAAGTGGCGCAACGTCGACGACATCGCACTGCACGGGAAAGGAAAAGCTTAGATGGTGGGGCGTTAGTGCTGGGAGATAGCGCAGGAGGAGGAGGAGGAGGAGGAGAAGGAGGTGAGAATAGCAAGCGCGCCACGGAGAGCAGAATTTTTCACTACCTGGCCCAGCTTGGACGGTTGACAGGTCGCACGATAACAACTCTTCAATACGTCAACCATCTTTATTCCGAGACATTTACCAGAAGCCCGGGGTTAGGCTTAATTTAGTGTTTGAACTCAAGTATTTTTGTACCATTTTGTCGAAGCTGAGCCAAGTCGTACACAGCCCGTCAAAACTGAATTTCGTGATGTGCCGCCGACCAGGACAGCTACGAAGTATAATACTAAGTGTGCGTATAATACTAAGAAAACGAGCGTTAAGAAAGCCAGGCTGGGATTCACAGGGAAAATCATCAAAAAAAAATTGTCGTTATACTGAAGTTAATATAGAAACCATTTTCAAGTAAAAAATCCAGCCTGGACCAGGAGTCCTCTGTCTCACTAAGTCTTACTATGTCTTGCTGTTACTACAGTAGGTGTTCTGTCCAGTACGTAAGTGCTGAATTTCGGCGTGTCGGGGGTAGATTACAACACACCAAGCATGCTAAATCGCCACAAAGCGACCCCCCTCAAAAATACTCCCCGTCCTCTTCTTGGCCGGTCCTCACCACTTTAAAGCCTCGTCGACTGCTGTGTGAGGCAATTGCCACCTCCTTGCGCCGGCGGTCCCGAAACAACGCGGACCAGACACCCTAAACTCGTACTTCGTATGTCCGATCCAAGGTCGACCTGTTCCTCTGTCGCCTGAGTCTTTTCCGCCCCCGCCCCCCGCCCCCGCCCCCCGCTCCTGCACCGCTACCCTTTTGAACCTATTTAGAACTCAACGCGCGCGTTTATGTCTAAACTATTATTAATAGGTGTAGTTGTGTGAGATACTTTTTCAGTACATAGCACAAGGGGTTAACCGTGCCCCCGCTCCCGTCCCCGCCCCCGTTCCCACCCCTGCCGCCCCCGCCCCCGCCCCCGCCCCCGCCCCCGCCCCCGCCCCCGGCCCCGGCCGGCTTCATTGCACCCTCTTGCAGCTCTCCGGCTGGACCCTGCATTCGGCCCTCTGCTGGTCCAAGTCTCGGAAGAAGTGAGACGGCGCATGATTTCTATCTTCACGCACGGTGGTGGCGGTGGAGGTGGTGGTGGTAGTGGTGGTGACGGCCTGGTCGCAGCGACGGCGGCAGAGGGAGGCGGGGAGACGGAAGCGTCCACCGCCGGGTCACCTGAAGGTGAGAACGGGCCCCCGCTAGCCGCGGCTTCGAGAGGGGCAGGACTGGCGGCGGTGGTGGGGGCGCAGGAGGGGGAAATCGCTGGGCTCCGCGAGGAGCTGTCTCTGGCGCTGAGCAGGCTGCCGCGGGATGGAGGGGTTTCCACACTGGAAGAGGCGTTGAGGAACCAGGTATAGGGAACCCTTTCACTACTGCAACATATAACGGCATTCGTTGTAGGTATTGTTTTCCTCCGAAACCGCGGGTGCAGTTCTCGAGGGGATAAGGAGGCTGTTAAAACTTTGGCGGGGTAGAAGTTGAGCTTACCAGGTGCAGTGGATCGGGATTGCGCGACTTGGGCAAAAGGGACACCGGTGGCGAACTATCGGCGCCTCGTGTTGATGTTTTTTTAGATCTGCCGTTTGCTTTTTCTCGGCTTGTGTATACCAGGATCCGCTGAAATGTGAGGCGACTGGTGACATTTGTTTTTCAATATTCCGGAACCGTTTTATTTTTCTGATACCTGGTAGATCGAGGAGCTCGAGGCGGCGGTTTTGGACCGCTCTCAAGAAACGGACAAGCTGAGAGCAGAAGTGGTGGAAGCACGGAGCGAGGTGGAGGCAGAGGTGGAAAGGTAAGGCTCGCAGATCACGTATGTATGTACCAGTATACTAAGTATATCGCGGCAGTACTGCGTTGCCCCGCCACTCGCTTTTATCTATGATATGCATTTGTGTTACCTCTCGGCCTTGTGTATGAAGTAACAAAAAAGAAAACGAAGCTGTGAGATCGAGCATGTCCTCAAAACCCATACCAGGTATCACATATACATATTTCCAAGCTTGGTGTGGTAATTCGATCGGTCAGCGCACAAACAGCGTACAAACAACCAACTGAGGAGATTTGGACAAAACAAAATAGGAAATGTCTCCCCCAGCAACGACAACGAAAGCTCAACGAAAGCACTCCTACAGAAGAAATTTGTCCGTTGACCGCACTCTTGCCCATTGACGGACGGACAGCCGTCAAGAACAGCCGTCAAGAACAGCCGTCAAGGACAGCCGTCAAGGAAACAACACACTATATATGGTATATTGCGTCTAGAGAGACCTTGACGGGCCAAAAGTTGACCGTCAACCGACACATGTTCCTGGGAAACGGACCGTTGAATACATGTCCTACAAGGCTCCGCATGAGCGCCGGCGTACGCCGGCACCAATGCTCTTGACAAGTGGAGACGGGGTTGAGAGGTGACTTGGGAGATACTACAACTATTTGGAAGGAACAAAGCCATGTCGAATATTTAGAGATATAAATATAATCGTTGGTTTCGTGTGCCCTCCCGCCCTCCCCCCGACCGAACCCTAAGCAAGCGACAACGCCTCCTTCCGCGTCCTACTCTCTACCAAACCCCAACCTTCTTGCGTACGTGCGTCTGTCTCTACAGTGGGAAAGTTCTGTCGTCGGAGCTGCAAGGGCTGTCTGTGACCGTCGGCTCTCTGGAGCGGCAGTTGCTGGACACCGAGGCCTCTTGCGCCGGCCTGAGGAGGCAGCTCGACGCGGGAGAGGATCCATCTGAACGGGAAAGCGAGCTCTCCAGACAGGTGTGTAGGCGCAGAGGGTTTCCATGAGGGAGTTTGGTGGGCTTGTCCGCTGTTTTTGGGTGTGGCGCACTGAAAGTTTGGGAGGCGTTCGGTATTTTTTCCGGCCGTTCTTGCCGGGCCGAGTGTGTGCTGTCGGTCTCGGTGTCGGTGCGGCGATGAGGTTGTCGTTTTGGGCCGGCGGCGTGCGCTGTAAGTACATAAAGCCAAGCCAGACCGTAGAGCAGTTTTTACGATGCTTGTAGGCACGTGACACGGAGGTAGTTTCGTAGTTTTGGTGTAGGCTTGCTTTGGGCTGCGTTTGGTAGCTAGACGTACGTGGCAAGGAGGTGCTTCTGGTGTAGGCTCGCTTGGACTGCGTTTGGCAACTGGTGACAGTGAGTGGCACCGTTAGACTGGTGAGCTGGTGACGTTTTCTGAGCCTCCTCTTTTGGGGAGGAGCTGTATACTATTAGTAAGTCATTAGTAAGCTATACTATTAGTAAGTCATTAGTAAGCTGTACTATTAGTAAGTCACCCAACAACTGACATTTGAGACAAAAAATGCAAGTGTAAGCTAAGCCCGATACCCAAACCCAATGGCCCGTGTAGCCAACGAATCATGCTTATATATACAAGCAGTTGTAAAGTACGCGTTGGACCCAAAATATATTGGGTAGTTTGAGAGTTGAGGAGCCCTGTCCGTCATACCTGGTACATTTTTGGAGCAAGCGTGCAACCGCTATCGTAGCGCTCTATACAGTACCTATTACTAGAGACCCTTTTAAGGTACCCCTTTTAACCCTTATAGGACTGGAGTCCCGTTTTGGGGACAAATCACTTAGAATTATAGTGGTTTGTCCCCAAAACGGGACTGCAGTTCTAAAACGGTTAAGGGATAAGGGAAAACGGTATATAAAGGACCTCAACTATACGTATGCCCAATGCCCACCATTCTTTACCAGTAGTGACTGTAACTGTAAGGGGCCGGTGTCAACTCTGATAACTGATAAGAGACGTTGGTATGTAAGGGACCTCCAATCTCGAGCACACTACGATACTATTAATAGGGTGCCTTAATTGGGGCTACCTACTGCCTGTATCTCGCCGCTGTGATCGTGGCCACTGTGTCGGGCTTTGCGGCGTCGACCCTGTTGGCGATGGGAGCACTCAGATAAACCGGACGACGCCAACATATTTTCGACACCAACCTCGAGAGAAAAATGCTCGTTTTTGACACTCGACACTCGACTGCAGGCCAACGTTAACGTTGTTTGCCCTCGACTCAACCCATACCGTTCATTTGTCCTGTATCGTTATGGTGTATCGTATGGTGTCTTGCCTTGTCTTGTCTTGTCTCGTGGTGGTCAGTTGGAGGAAGCGCGCAAACGGGCTTTCGAGGCTGAGGACGCTTTGGAACGGTTGCGGCAACAGTCTTTGGTAAGCCATCGATGCACCCGCTGTATATACACAGGCTAAACCTATCCCACCGCTAGAAATAGTTTTGGTGGGAACCCTTTTCCTGTGCAGCGAACGCGCAGGGGACGTACAAAGAAGTCGTCGTTTTG
Organism: Saccharina japonica; assembly: GCA_008828725.1. Lineage (NCBI taxonomy): Eukaryota > Phaeophyceae > Laminariales > Laminariaceae > Saccharina > Saccharina japonica. The sequence continues at coordinate 439,003 of MEHQ01001899.1, read as the reverse complement.
GGCAAGGCTTTGCGGCGTTCGATCGCCAATGGAATATGGTAGGACTGGCTTTGCCTTTTGGTGTAGGCAATGATTGTGGCGCGTTCAGTCTGGAGTTACGGCTTCGTTGATAGCGCGGTATGCGCGGTATGCGCTGTATGAAGTGCCTTGCGAGGAGGCTCCTTACTACGGCAGTTGGTAAGGTAGCTACAAGGTAACTACAGCAGTTACCTTGTCGAGGTAATTACCGCAACGTCTTTCAATCTGAGGGCAAGCCGCGGCCACGACATAAAACGCGAAATGTTGATTGCCGTTTTTGCTTTGCAGGCCGAGGCTGCTTCAAGCGATGCCGCGCAAGAGGCTAGCTTCGAAGCGGAAGAGAAGTGGGAGGAGAAGGTGGAGCAGCTGCAGGTGATACAACGGTTGATGCTCCCGGATTCCCGAGTTCCGGCTGGTACCGTAGATCGTACACAGCGCGAACAGCGGTAAAGGGCGAGCTTTGTCGTCCTTCTTTGTCTCTGTTGGCAGCTCTTGATGCCTCTTTGACCCTTGTTTCTTCCTATTCGTTGTGCTGATAGGCGTTTCGCTTTCGGCGCGATTCTGTTGGCGCGTTACTTTTTCACGGGAGGGGCTAAAGAAGCGTTGATGCCACTGCTGTGTGATCATGCTGTTATACTGTATGGCACTATTGATACTATTTAATACTACAGTAGTGTGTACCTTACGGTACGGCTTGCCGTATAACGTTTCGTGTTGATGTTAGTATTGTATGATACCACTTGGTTGCTGTAGGATGTTATTGTATCATGCTAGCAATACAGGCCTCGCGCGCACGAGGTGGGCCAACGACAGACCAGTGAGCCCACACACTACTATACACTAAGTCTCCCGGGCACAAGAAGGCACCACCTTGTGCATTTCCTTTTCTACCCACCTGCTCTGCTGCGTGTGTTTGGGTCTGGGGTTTGCGTAGCTCATCACTTGCTGCTCTATGCCGGCTTCCTTGTCCGACCGCCCTTTTTTACGGCGAAAGCGACGAGTCTCATCGAGGTGGCAGCGCAGGAGGCGCAGAAAATGATACCCCCAGGCCCCCCCCCCCCCCTTCCCCTTTTCCCCTTCCTTAAAACCGCCTGCCGGGACTGATCTTCTTTTAGGGGGGCTTCAATCGTGGTATGTCCCGCCGTCGGTATTTCGTTTGCCGAGAATGACAGCAAGAACCACAGCTTCTTGGGTCGATCCTGCCTATAACTCAAAAGCCCGCTAAACACCTACCTAAAACCCTAACCCCCGCTCCATCCCTGAAACCCTCCCCTCCCTGGCATGCCTGGTGGTAGCGAGTCCCGGCGACAGAGACGCAAGGGCGGGTGCACACGAGCACGGCGACGGTGGCGGTGATGCCGGAAGTCGACGACGTGACGGTCGAGATCAAGACCGAGGACATCGAGCTCAAGACCGCGCGCTCGGGGGGTGCGGGAGGGCAGAACGTCAACAAGGTGACGTTGAGGGGGGGTATGTGCGGAGCTGGCTCGGTGTTAGCGCAAGCGTGAGCTGAAGCCTTAAGCATAACTGGAACCGAAACGTACACGAAACCGTAACCGTGAACATAACCGCAACTGTACGAAATAACTGGAACCGGAACCTGAACCGCAACCGGAACCATAACCGGAACCGTAAAGATAACCGTAACTGTGGCCGTAACCGCGACCGTAAAACGTAACCGTATCCCTGCCTGTGAGCGAAACCGTGAGCCTAAGCGTAAGCGGAAGTTTAAGCATACCCAGCGGGACGGTAGCGGGGGCTTCGACGAGGGGGACGGGGGCGGAGACGCTGTGTTGTCTGTCTGTCTGCCTGTCTGCCTGTCTGCCTGTCTGTCTGTCTGTTTGTCTGTCCGTCTTTTCTGTGTGCATGCCTGCATGCCTGCATGCCTGCATGCCTGCATGCCTGCATGCCTGCATGCCTGCCTGCTTGCCTGCCTGCCCGCGTATGCCTGCCTGCAGCCCGTCTTCTCTGTCTGCCTGTATGCTTGCCTGTCTGCTTGCCTGCCTGCCTGCCTTCCCGCATATGCCTGCCTGCCTGCCCGCCTGTAGCTTGTAGCTGTCTTCGGCCGCCTAGCGCACATTTATTGTTATTTTCACCGGATGTGCCCTACCTTTCCTCGCAAAAAACAACAAGCGCGTCCCATTCCCTCATCCTACCGTACCTTTTTCTGGCAATAACCGCCTCCTTTTTCCCATCTTCCCTCGCCATTTGTTTTGGGTGGCGTTCGTCGGGGGGTGGTGCGTTGCGGTTTGTGCGGTTTGTGCGGTGCGGTGCTTCCATGTTTTTCCCTGGGCAGGTTGAATCCGCGGTCGACCTCATCCACAAGCCCACGGGCATCCGCATCTTCTGCACGCAAGAGCGCAGCCAGCTCAAGAACAGGGACCTGGCGATGAAACTGCTCCGCTCCAAGCTGTACGATATCGAGCTGGAGAAGCAGCTGTCGGAGACCTCGGGCAACCGAAGGGCGCAGGTAATTGCGACGTATATACGTATATACGCAGCATAAGCCTGTTTGCTGTACGTATTATAGGAACTCGGCGCAGCAAGATATTTTGTAACTGTCGTCAACTTGTGTACGTTGGCCCGGTCCGTCGGTCGGTCAGTCGGTCGGTCGGTCGGTCGGTCGGCGGTGGCTTCAACCATCTCGAAATGGGTCCTTGTTTTTTGTTTTCCTTTGGCGCCGTGTATATTTAGATAGATTTCTCGCAGTTCGCTCACAATAAGAAGCAAAAACTTCTGTTTGTTTATTACGTATACACCAAAGCACTACATAACGGTTCCTTAACCTTTCGTCCAGGGAGGTATACTATGTCCCCAAAGCGTAGCTTGCTCTATACAGTCCTGGGTGGCGCAGTGCAAAGCCTCGTGTCGTGGTAGGAGAAGCAACCTGATTGGTTCAGAGGTTCCTCACTGAAGAAGTATTTTATCTCATCAAAACAAGGAGCTCTACACAGCATGATACCTGGCACCTTACTGAACATCTGGCTCTAGGCAGAATTGTAAGCTCAGCCCGATACCCCCCCCCCCCTCCCCGCACGGGCTAACTCGTGCATACATACAGTAGGTACAAAAGGAATGTATATATGTTGTGAAAGAAAAGACGCATCGTACCCATAGAGCATTGAGTGGTAAAAGTCCCTCAGGTGCAATGATTGAGGAACTCCCTACCTTGCCACGCCTTAAATGTGTCGTCATCCCAAGTCATTCCTAAGCACGCGAACTGTTGCGAGCTTTTTTTTTTCCGAATTGGTTGATACTCAGCCGGCATGATGCATCTGGGCACGTCGGTCTGGCGCGCTGTACCTTGCTCCCTTGTGAATAATGCACAGGTAGACGGGCCTGTGATCACCTTGGGTAATTNCACACGAAACATGTCCCATGGCTAGGGCTCGGATTATAGGGTTCACTCACCCACTCCCTCACCCACCCACCCACCGATCGCCTCCTGGAAAACCAAACGTGTTGGCATGTGTTGCAGGCGGATCTGCAAGCCGCAAACGCGCGGACGGAGGGCGGTATTGCCGATGCTCCCGCGGAGGGTGCCGTGTCTGCAGAGCTAGCGTCAAAACTAGACGAGACCTTGGCGGAGTTGGACTTGAATCGGAAGGCGTTGCAGGAGTCGGAGACGAGAGCGGGGCAGCTGGAGCGGTCGCTGGCAGATGTGGTGAGTCTCGCCGGTCTGATTTACTGACGTGAATAGTATATACTCGTACTCGTACCAGGTACTACATTAAGGTATAAAGGTGTTTTGGGCGAGGTACTTCCTTTCCGTAGCTGAAGACCTCGTGCCATGGGTAGGGCTCATTCGTAAGACCTCCTGGTTGTATTCGAGGGGTTTCCAGCGATGTGGCGATATTACACCGGGGTGCTCCGAGGGTGTCTACCATTTTCGTTTGTTGTTTTTCCTGTGGTAGTCCCCTTCGCGAGGAAGACTATTAACCGCTTGGGGGTCTTCTCTTGATTGTAGTATAGAGGGGGAAAATGTCAACATAAATGGCGGTTACAATATCGGGCACATCTATGTACTATTAATAATAGCAGCTTGGGTAGGGGAGTACGGGATAACGGATAGGGGATAGGGGGTGTGTCCGCACTGACGTGTGCTACGATAGAGCTATTATAGGAGTTTCTGACTGCTTTTTTTTTGTGAATGACGGGGCTCCTTAACCTCAAATCGGCGGAATTGTAACATTTTAACATTGTAACATTGTAACATTGTAACATTTCATTATTTTGTTGCAACATTTTTCATTTTTTCACTTAGGGCCCGAATTAACGAGTATAAAATAAATTCAATTTGGAAAAAATTAAATTCAAATTCGCTTTTCATTGGTCAACACACGCACCAGCACCAAATATTACAAAGGTATGTTCGGTAGGGTACGTACCGAAGTATACCGGGGGTATTTTCTCGGTAAATACCGGTACCCGACACTTCGGTAAGTTCGGTATGGCCCCGATACCGGTACCCGACACTTCGGTAAGTTCGGTATTTTTTCAATACCGGTACCCGACACTTCGGTAAGTTCGGTATTTTTCCAATACCGGTACCCGACACTTCGGTAAGTTCGGTACGCCCGCCCAAATATACCCCAGGTACCGGTATACCCTCGACCGCAATACCGGGGGTACCGGTATTTGTTCGGTACCGGGCTCGATACCCTACCGAACACTTCGGTAAGTTCGGTACTTTTTCAATACCGGTACCCGACACTTCGGTAAGTTCGGTATTGTTTCGATACCGGTACCCGACACTTCGGTAAGTTCGGTACTTTTCCAATACCGGTACCCGACACTTTGGTAAGTTCGGTACTTTTCCAATACCGGTACCCGACACTTCGGTAAGTTCGGTACTTTCCCAATACCGGTACCCGACACTTCGGTAGTTCGGTACGCCTACCCGAATATACCCGGGGTACCGGTATACCCTCGACCACAATACCGGCGGTGATCGGTGCGGCCTCGATACCGGGGAATCGTGTATGTATGCAATACAAACACACATTATGACATTATACAAGGTACCTGGTATTTATTTGTGGCAGCAGCAGCAGTCTTCTCTACATTTATGTATATATCTGGCCCTTGCCTCTGGAGTGACACAACGTACTCATCTCACACCCACCATGAATGGCTGCAGACACAACACAACAATCGCGGAGAGTACGGAGCGAAAGGATATATTATATTATCACCCAGTCGCGCCGGTGGGGTTCGAGGCGCCGCCGAGGCGGTGCTATGGCACGCTCTGCGCAGCTTCGTGTAGTGGGAGAAGCTCCGACTGCTCACCTGAGAAACTACTCGTACTCGTATCATGCGTCCTATTTACGGACTACTTCAACGCGACATCTCGTATCCATCGCTGCTCTAATTATATTCAAACGCTGATGTACCAGCAGCATCTGCAGCAGCACAACGCGAGGTCGCCGATGATCTACACTGTATGCCGAGCTTCGAGGTTGAGAGATTGGGGTATAGAAGGGGCTTCAAGCGTAGCACTCGATGGCAGTGGCACGCGTGGACTGTATGAAATATACAGTAGAGCCCACAGCAGCAGCCCATTGCCCAAGTTGGAGCTGCTGCTTCTGTCCCTCTCCTGCTGTGTTCTATTGTTGTTCTTGCTGCGGCTGGTGCTGCTGCCAACGGTGATTCCGCTTGCTACGTGGTTGGGATGGCGGCGGCAGCATTGCCATTTTCTCCGTCATTGGCGCCGCCATCTGTTTGCTGTTGCAACAAGTACACATTTATTTAGGGTATGTTCGGTAGGGTACGTACCAAAGTATACCGGGGGTATTTCCTCGGTAAATACCGGTACGTGACCTCGGTAGGTTCGGTATTTTTCCAATACCGGTACCCGACACTTCGGTATGTTCGGTATTTTTTCAATACCGGTACCCGACACTTCGGTAAGTTCGGTATATTTTCAATACCGGTACCCGACACTTCGGTAAGTTCGGTATTATTTGAATACCGGTACCCGGCACTTCGGTAAATTCGGTAATTTTCCAATACCGGTACCCGACACTTCGGTAAGTCCGGTACGCTCACCTAACTATACCCCGGGTACCGGTATACCCTCGTCCACAATACCGGGGGTACCGGTATTTTCTCGGTAGTGTGCTTAATACCCTACCGAACACTTCGATTTGTTCGGTACCGGGCTCGATACCCTACCGAACACTTCGGTAAGTTCGGTAATTTTTCAATACCGGTACCCGACACTTCGGTAAGTTCGGTACTTTTTCAATACCGGTACCGGACACTTCGGTAAGTTCGGTACTTTTTCAATACCGGTACCCGACACTTCGGTAAGTTCGGTACGCGCAACAAATATACCCCCGGTACCGGTATACCCTACCGAGCTTGCCTTTGAAATATTATGCCCCAAAATCCTAATCTTTGGTGCTGGTGCGTGTGTTGACCAATGAAAAGCGGATTTGAATATTTTTTTTTCCAAATTGATTTTTTTTCTTCATCGTTAAAACGGGCCCTTACTGTAGACTGTAGACCATGGAATCGTTCATCGGGTATGTAGTACTTTCCCCCCCTCCAAAGTCAGTTGTTTCACTTAGTATTATTATAGATTACTCAGTATTAGTATATATTACTTAGTATTAGTATAGATTACTCAGTATTAGTATAGATTACTTAGTATTAGTATATATTGCTTAGTAATAGTATATATTACTTAGTATTAGTAGATACTACATAGTATTAGTATAGACCTCCTCAATTGACGAGCCTTAGAACACAATAAAAATATATATATAACATGGCGCGCCTCTACCGTAGCATGGTGATACTCCTACTAAAACTAATAATAATAGTCGCTTCACTACTATTATTAGAATCAAGACACATACTGGTATCATATGTGCATGCATGAGTCCCCCAAAGGGTCGCTTTTTGCATCGACACGGCGGCGTTTTTTTTTCAGATTCTGAAAAGTTTGGCGGGCGGTGTGATGTGATGATGTGACGGTGCCAGAAACGAACGAATACAGATGGATTGACTCTTTCTCCTCTCGTCCTTGCCGCCGCGGTTTCCCGTGGTGTGCCGTGCTGTGTCTACTTGTCAATGCCGCGTTGATCAGACGGCCGAGGTTGAGGCGAGCAAGCGCGAGGTGGCGCTGCTGCGGGAGGCTGGCGATGCGGCGCTGCTAGGTCATAGAGAAGAGCTAGAACGGCTGTCGGCAGCAGAAGCCAGGCGCGAGGAACAGCGGGAGGAGGAGGCCAAGAGGGCCGCGTCGGAGGCCGAATCGACGCGACAGCAGCTCAACAATGCGGTGAGCAGCCGTATAATCTCGGCAAGCCGGCCCTCGCGCCGCTGTAGGTGTGCCTGGTATACTGGTCTGGTCATTCGGTCGAGCACGTGCTAAAATACCATAGCATTCACTGTGATACCAGGGTCTAAAGATAATGTGTGGTACTACTGTTGATACCGGGGCTAAAGATAATGTGTGGTCATTCGGTCAAAGCAGCTGCTAGGTAATACTCTATTCGGCATGTGGTACTTGCTATACTGGAGCGACTGAGAAGGTGTACGTACAGGTAGCTGGCAGATTTTTCCATGGTGGAGTTGGTCGGCGTGGGCTACAGGAGCAGTTTAGCACCTGGTATCATCTCGAGGCCCGCTTTTGGTTGCACCACACACGTTCCCAGCAGAGGGAGGCAAGCGTTGGTCAAAACAACTAAAATATACGTACATACACACGTGTGTATATTGTCGTGGCTGTGGTTGCTTGCGCTGAGATTTGTTTACTGTTTCGCACTTGGTCGCCTGGCCTTGCTGCGGCATATGGATACATGTAAAAGCATACCACCGCCGTGGCCGGTAATATTGTCCCCGTTTGGCCTCTCATGCCAATACCAAACAGGTACTATTTACCCGGCCAAAATGGTATCACTGGACTTGGCAGCTACAGCTTTGGGCCAACTAGTTATTTAGTTGGATGGCGAACTATCCGACTTTTTTTTGTACAATTCTGACCGCAAACGCGCCTGTCAGATGCGAAAAAAAAAAAACAGAACTCCGCAAATTACAGCACACAAGCGAAGTGTAATACCTGGCCAACTAATGTCAACTACTGTACCAGTAGTCAGTTCATATTGTTAAACTCACGCATCTGCTTACCTGCTATTGCTGCATATGTACTGTATTGCTGCTGTATTCCTGTATTGCTGGTGTTGTATGAATATCGTAGGTGCAAAGTCTAACGGAGGCGTCCTTGGGCGGGGACGCGCAAGTCGAGGCCCTCCAGAAAGAGCTTTTGGCTGCGCGAGAGGTGAGTCTTGCCCAAGCCAACACTTGTTTTTTTTTTTCCTGCACGAATGCACTCTGTGTGTAGTGCATGTACAGTATGTAGTGTATGTACGGTATAGACCCACGAACAAGAAATCACCTAATAAGAACAAGAATAAGAACAAGAATAAGAACATAAGGCTCAATTTGTGAGGGGCGCGCTAAAAAGAACATGAGGCTAATTGGACTAAGAAATCGCGCTCAGCCGCGAGAGCTACTCTAAACCCTATATATAATAGGCCATGCTGAAGGCTGTTCAAGGATTTTGTGGCAACAAGGTTCTAAGGCCTGCTCGTATTAATAGCATATTCATAGCATTTTAGTAGCTTGTCGCTTGACGACTGCTGTGTGGTGATTGCTGCAAAGCGACAAACAAAACACACAACACGCACAGACCAATACCTGGTAAACACACTCACGCACGCACGAACGTACGCACATACACACGTTCAGCGGTTGGAGCAGGAGGTGGCGGAATGGCGACGACGGGCGGAAGAGAGTGCGCGGCAAGCGCAAGAAGACGCGGCGAACAGCGAGCGGGCGATGGAGATGTCCGAGAAAAAAATCAATGCTCACTGGACACAGCAGCTAGAAACCACAGAGGTTGGTTGGTTGCTTGGTCGCTTTGTTTGCTTGTCAGTTGCATACCTCGAACAGATCAGACAGATCAGACAGATCATATAGATCACATATATCAGATAGATCAGATAGATCAGATAGATAATTTCCACTTTACTTTATGATTATATGTTTTTCGGAGCAGATACTGTGTCATGTACTATAGTCCGTTTTGCTTGCGTGGGAGCCGTACAATCTGCATGACCTAGGACATATTTTCTGGATTGGATCTGTACTATACGGATCCTGCACGATATATCATGACGGTAGGTTATGATCTGTAGATGATCCATCTATAGATGATCTATCTATAGATTATCTATCTCTATATGAGATATCTGTAGATGATATGTCCGGCGTTTGGTTGGTTGATTGATTGATTGATTGGTTGGTTGGTGTTCATTGATCTACCAATTACCATACGCGCGTCTTTTCAAGCCGTTCATAACTTGCGTTCGTATGCATGCGATTGTGCAACGCGATCGGCAGCATATGCCCCCCCAACCCCCACCCCACGCTTTTGTGGCGTTCAGACGATACTGTTTTGTGTCTGCCTTCATCGTATTAGTATTAATAGTACTGCTGTAGTGGGCGTATTGATAGTACTGTAGAAGTGTCTTCTATTATTAATAGTAAGTCGTATTGGTAGCATAGTATTACTACTATTAATACATAGTAGTTGTAGAAGTAGTGGAAGAAGCTTCTTGTATAGAGTAGTAGCAGCAGTAGTATATAGCATCAGCAGTACTACAGCAGTAGTAGCGTCTTATTGATTGTAGAATCGCAGTTTGTATTTACTCGTATATATGGTATAGTAAAAGGAGTATGATACCTCTAGTGGAGACGTATTATTAGTACTATTAGTACAAGTAGTTTCTTATTCCAGGTACTGCAGACCAGGTATTGACTGCTGTGTATCATTTTCCCCAAAGCCCTCCGGTCAGCACAGGAGTACTCTGAGCAGCCAGCGGCATGGCCAAACAACCCCCTGACGATGGTACATATCATACAGCAGTGTGTGTTGTTCACATTAACCCGTTATTTCTACCTGTCGACATTCAGCCCACCCAGTGTCCGTGCCGATTCTCCTTCCTAGAGAGATACAAGCTACAGTACTACAGTCTGTAGTATGTGGTCACAAAACCGTAACACAGCAGATATACTACATTGTAACGCAGTAAGCACAGTGGAAAATGCAATGCCATGTCATCGTACTGGATCATTACAGTACAGCAGTAGTAACAGCAACAAGGGTATGTTTTATTACATACGAACTATATACTCTGTAGGAGTACCCGGGTACCCACCCACCCGGGTATGTACCCGGGTATGTACCCGAGTATATGCCCTAGTACAGTAGTACTACTAAACACACTCCTAAACATACTACAGTACTAAACATACTGCTAAACAAACTACCAGGTACTAAACATGCTACTAAACAATACCAGGTACTACTGTTGTTGTAGAAAACTTATTTCTAAACATTCTACGACAAAACATGCCTTTGTTAGTAACTTCCACAAAAACCGTGTGGACAAAGCGCCAATATGACGACCTCACCTTGCGTAATTTCTCGCGCTCGTTCGGAGGGCTGAATAGATGTATGGAGAGGAGGCCTATGGCTGACCCAGGTTCGAACAACAATGGTTGCAAGAAACTTGGCTTCACATGTAAAATGTAAAAGTACTAAACTGTCTGTGTAACCATAACCCCCACCGCCTGAGAAAATTCTCGGAATGTTCTATGTAAATATAGGATGGTTGACTATAATGAGGAGTTTTTTGTGGACTACGTGTCACCCATTTTATGCAAGCTGGGTCGAGTCGTAAACACTACTATTACTACTATTAATACGACTATTACCGGGTACCATGGTAAATACGACTAAATAGGACTAAATAGGACTAAATAGAACCTACGGTATACACAAAAACCTACATATACTTCAGTACCAATATTTGATCCTATTTACTAACCCTAACCCTAAGACGCCGGAGTGTACCGCCCCGGTAGACTAGTGGTCAGCTTCAAAGACTACTGGCATTGGTCCCCAAGTTCGAATCCCACCGTGCACCGTGGTGGGATTTTTACTTTATTTGAAAATATAAAAAGGAACCAATTGCTGAGAGCGCCTTCGTGGCGTGGGTAGGAGGAATCCGACGCAAGTCGACGAGGGAAGAGAGTGCTGAAATATTCTCGCGATAAGAACGCAAGGCAAGTACCGAAGTGGGGAGGGGTGAGAAGAGCCTACTTAGTGACCCCGGATCTGAGCTACGACTAAAGAGGGAGAGAGAAAAGAAGGGCGAAGATAATAAATGGGATGGACAAAAAAAAAAAAAAAACTATAGGTCCTCCGTAATAACTGATTTGTTTTTTGTGCCGCTACCCCATCAGGCGGCTGTGACACGGCTAGAAGAGGAAATGAAGGCGTGCAAGGAGGAAAGCGAGGCCGCGGCGAAGGCTTCCAGCGCACGGATGGAACTCCTCGAGCAAGAGAAGGCCCGGCTAGGGGTAGAGGCGGAGCAGGTAGAGGAGCTGCTGGCGAGATGCGCAAGGCTGGAGGTGAGCGCGCGATGCAAACGTTAACGCTGTCCTAGGTGGTGCCGGATAACCTGTTATGACAAGGGGCGATGGCAATCGCAACCCACGATGAACCCCGAAACCATGTTTATCCCTCTGTGGTTATACTCGTACACCATGTTTATCGTTTGGTTATGATTATTATGATAGCTATATACTATATACTATACTATATACCAGGTATGGTTGCTGACGAAACGAGTGTGGTGTGGATCGCTCCTGCTGCCTCTGATTGATACGGCCCGGCCCGGTAATATGGTATTAGATAGTACAGTAGTAGATAGTAATAGTGAATAGTAATATTAATAGTAACATATAGTGATAGTAGAATAGTAGTAGTAATAATAATCAGAACCAAAAATGGTGTATAAACTTAATAGAAAGATACCTGATTTTTGGGCTATCGCGGGTTCTTATCAATATGTATTACGATATCACATGGCATACATTAGATCGCACGCTGTCCCGAAATGTAGGGAACGATCTGATTACTACCTGGTATGTATTACTATGCATCACTATGAAAGTGGTCCTTATAATTCGGGACACTGTAGTCAGGGGGTCACGATTTAAGGTAGGGGTGTGTGTCCTCTCTTAAACCGGTATTTCTCTTGAACCGGAATGGGTATTATATATATTTTAGTATGGCCGTGCTAAACCCTTTAACTTGTCTTAAACCAGTACTTCTTAAACCGATGCTGGTAGCTCTTAAATCGTGACCCCCATTGTATGGGGTAAACTCGTTTCGTTTGCGTGTGTGTGTGTGTGTGTTTTTTTGCTACTGCAGCAGTATTACGAACTTTGTGGTTAGAGTGCGAGCGGTTGCTGCTGCCTACTCCTGTGCTACCAGGTGACAGATACAATTGCTAATGGGGTTAAAACAAAACTCAATACGTGTACGTACGTTCCTTGGTTACTATCAACAATGCATCGATGGTGCAAACCAAACTTTTTGAATCGGTGGTGACCGGAGTATGTTTGGCATCTAGCCTGCGGTGTGGATGTGAAAATTATCGTTATCTTGGGACCATACATGAGTACCATACATGCGTCCTGACCGCATGTATTATCGTTGGTGTGCGCAAACAGGAAGCAGCGGCGACTGCCAAGGCGAACACCGAGCGGCGCCTGCGCGAGGAGAAGGAGCGGGACAGGGAGGTAACACAAGGGGCCGAGGGATCGGTATCAGCCTTACAAAATCGATTGCAGGAAGCGCTGTCGGAGCTGTCAGAACAGCGAGCCGCGGCTGCGGACCTCAAAACCAAGCTGGATCAAGTCCAGGTACGAGGAGCGAGGTTGAGTTTGCTGCGGCATGTTTTGCCCGGGGAGGGGGGGGTCGTTTTAGGGCGCAGAGAGGTGATGACCACCTGTGTTGCAGTGCCCACAAAACCAAAAAAAAACTCTTGACACAGACACTGGGACCACACCTGCCCAGTTTTTTTTTCCTGTAGGACATTCCGTAGTGCTGCTCTAGCTCCGAACGTTCCCATTAATCCAATATTTGGCAAGGCAGATATGAGCTCCTTGGTGCACTCCCGTGAGTGTGCCAAAGCGACAGCAGTTTCCGCGCCGTCCTTCGATGCGGACCTCGTCGCTGAAAATTGAAAATGTGGCTCCAGGCGCTTGAATTTGTGGATTCCAGTACTGTAGCCAAGTATTCTTTTTCCCTGCCGTAAAACGAGCTCGTGCTCGTTCTACAGCAGATTGTTTTTTTCGAAAAGTACCTCGTGCTCGTTTTACAGCAGGAAAAAAAATACTTGAATACAGTACGAGAAACCGCATATTCAAGCGACTGGAACCACATTTTCAAACTTCAACGACGAGGTCCGCGTCGAAGGAGGTCATGGAATCTTCTGCCACTTTGGCACACTGACGGGAGTGTACCAAGGAGCTTATATCTGCCTTGCCAAGTTTTGTATTAGTGGGAAAGTTCGGAGCTAGGGCAGAATTACGAAAAGTCCTACAGGAAAAACAACTGGGGTAGACGTGGTTCCAGTATCTATTTGTCAAGAGATTTTATAAAATCGTGTTTTTTTGGTGGGCACTGCAACACAGGTGTGACTGAGTCACTGTCAAGGGGAGCTATATACACCTCGGACAGATCAGATAGATCAGATAGATCAGATAAATAATCCAGATCCTAACCTGCCGTTTCGAGATGCTGTGCAGGATCTGTTCAGCATGTCCTACTGTACGTAGATCATGCAGATTGTACGGCTCCCACCTGGCAACATGAGCTAGATCATACAGATCACATGGATCACACAGATCAGGAGCCCGTCTGCCCTGAAAGCTCTAGATAAGGAGCCCGTGTGTATCATTTGTATTATCTGTATCACCTGTATGATCTGTATGATATGTATTATATGTATCATCTGTATCATCTGTATCATCTGTATGATCTATCAGATCTGTCCGAGGTGTGAAGCTTTGTGTGACACGGTATAATACGATTTTATGGTATTTGGCGTTATCGCACGGTTTTTCCTGGGCCAGGGGGTTATCTCGCCGAGCTCTTGTGGAGCTCCACCAGGGTCTCGCCGAAGCTGGGTTCCGGGCTGGCAGCCGGGCAGCCGTGCGCGAGGCATCCTCGTTTGGCTCACGTCATCGTCGCCTTGAAAGCACTTCAGTCTCTCTAGTGCACCTTTAACGTCTCTGTCGTGCAATTCGATGCGCCATCCGGAAGCGCTTAGCGATTCTTAAAATTTCACAGATCGCGTGTATCTCTCTCTTAATATGTATTTATCCCCGGGTGTAATGGTGTTCAGGCATGTCTCAGTCAGAGCGAAGAGGATCGGGAAGCAGCCGGTGCCCGAGGAGCGGCTGCGGCGGCCCAGGCTGAGGCATTGCGGCAGGATGCCCGCGTAGCCGAAGAAAGATTGGAACAGGCCATGGCTGACCTTGAGGTGACCAAACGTCACGGGGAAAAATTTCACCAACCTGTACGTAGTACTTCGTATAGAGTTGGGAGGCATTGGCAGTATTAATGGTGTTCACGATATTTATGCAGCTTGAAGATGGTTGATATGTATTCCACACTAAATGTTAATGGCACCTTCATTCCGAGAACTTTCCCAAGAAAATTATCAAGAAAATTCTCAAGAAATTTCCCAATAAGTTTCTTAGGTGGTCGGGGTTAGGGTTAGTATTTCAAGTCAAGTATATTTTAACAGTTTGGCGGAAGCTGAATCAAGGTCTATTGGGCAGTTGGGAGGCATTGATGAGTTACGCTGTACCTCCGAGATGGCAGAGTGTCACTCACCTGTACCCTCGCTCCTAGCGTTTTTAGTGGTATGGGAAGGCATGTCTCGCTCGGGGTGTGGGATGGTTTGTTTTAGCGTGTTTGCGGTTAGATGTGTAGTTCCTGATGTTTTGACAGGCCGACGTTACACATATAAAGCCTTACTTGGGCATCGAACTATACATAATAAATTAGTATGTATGGATCTATATCATATCCATACGATTGTACGCGCACATTATATATGATGTGCTAAAGAAAGCAAAAACATCAAACGCCAGCTGGGAGTTTTGTTTTCGTTTTTATTAAGTTTTTTGTTTCAACTACGATTTTTTTTTGTTGTGGGAGCAGGACCGCGATGGTGTCATCGCAACGGTGGAAGACGCGCGTGCTGCCCAGGAGAGCGAGGCAGACCGGCTCCGACATTTACTGGAGGGCTCCGGCAAGCTCCCCCCAACCCGTGCCGGAGCAAACGGCACGGCGGTTGCTCCGGCTAACGGTAGTACATCGGGGGGAGATGCCGATAATGCGGCCGGGGGGTACCGAGATGAGCTGGCCGTGAGCGCCGAGGTACGTCAGGTGTCAGGTGTCAGGGGTGCACGGCTAAATGACGCAAATAGGCAAAAACGACAACTACTCTGTACATTCCTACTCGTAAAATGGTCAAAAAGAAGAGAAGAAGAAAACGGTGTTGCCAAAACAGTTGGGTGGGACTTCTGGACGAAGTTACGAGAAGAGATTTAGCTCTTTGTTTTTTTTACTTGGTTTTAGTATACCAAGTCTGTCGGGGTCTCGAAAATGGTTAGTGGGTGGGTCAAAAAAAAAGTTACGTGCACGGCTCGGTGTGTTGATTTTTTTTTCCCAGCTAGCAGTCGCAGAAGTGCCGTCTATAAAGCGTTTTTTTTCCGTCCTGACGAAAATTTTCGAAAGTTGGTTCCGCCCGGACGGAATGACGACGCAATACATGTTAAGACATTCAGGGAATTGAGCTTCGTACCTGGTATTCATAATGTCACGAAAATATCAACATCATCGTCGCCATCATATACATGTGCAATGTTTGGGCAAGTCCCATGGTGTGATCTCTCTGTAGACCAATCAAAACCCCAACCCCAACCCACTTGGACCTCGTATATTCTGCAGCCTCAGATTTTTTTCTCCTCATATACAGGATGTGCATCCTGCATGAGAGCATATATAACCCGTAAGTACGCGCGATCGAAGTATCACACACAGCTTGCAAATATGTACGAGGTATGCATGACTTTCGGCCAAATCCTCGATCTCTCAGCTGTTGTTTTCGTCTGTCGCTGCCGTGTTGATACGTGCAGTACGTGGAGCTGCTCTCGGAGCATGAAGACCTGCTTCAATTGCTGGCACAGCAGGAGGTGATGCGGAAGACGCTGTTGACCGCCTTGAAGGTGAGCGGCAGTGGACCAAGTACCTCGTAATGCAGATTTTTCTTATGATGATAATTGTTGCGCTACATACGGTAACTCAAAAGGTACACCAGATACCTCTCTGTCTCGAAATGTAAGGACCGCGTGGGTCTTAGTACTACTATGTAACGGTCCTTATGAAATGGTCCTTGTGAAACGGTCCTCATGAAATGGTCCTTATGAAACGGTTCTTACATTCCCAGACAGAGTGGTACGTATTTACAGTACGAGTAGCCTCAAATATATGTATACACCTGGTACATATATAGACTGGTTAAGTGCAAAACCCGGACGTGCTATTTGTCCTCCGCGCGAAATAGGGAGTGGTTACGCCATACCACGCGCAAGTTTGTCCACTCTCTTGCCGTCTACATACTATAATAGATAGCACTTAAGGTAACGCTTAATGTAACGCTTAAGGTAACACTTAAGGTGACACTTGAGGTAACACTTAAGGTAACACTTAAGGTAACAATTAAGGTAACACTTAAGGTAACACTTACGTAACACTTAAGGTAACACTTAAGGTAACACACGCACCCCCTAGGACGAATTTTCTAGCCCAGGCAGGGGAAAAAACACAACCAAAATGGTGTGCTATGGACATGCTATGGACAGATGTCGACTATCAACAGACCTTTACCTACCTTTCCATAGACGCATGCATCGCTCGGTCTTTCCACCTTGAACGTTGTCCAGAGAAAATCAGCTTGAAAATACCACATTCGTCCGTGAGGGTGTGTTACCTTATCATCTTGATTACAGTATACTATATTATCATCTTGTTTAAAGTATACTTTTTTATCATCTTGTTTACAGTATACAATTTTATCATGTTGATTACAGTATACGGTACACCCATGCCAGGTACCAGGTATTCGCTAGACCCATGCCATTCAGCAGAACCAAATGGCAGGCTCTGCACCAGTTTAACCCATACTATACTCGTTAATCGATCGCGTGTGCGTGCGTGCGTGCGTCGAATAATGGATATCATATAGGCGGTCGGCGGCAATGCAAAGGCGAGAGCTGTTGTGGATGACGCCAAGGCGGCGGTGGCGGACGCGTACGGCGTTTTCGTCGGTTTTGCAGACGACTATGATGACTTGGACCAATCACAACTTGCCGCTAACGGTGGACGTTCGGCGGCAGGGGCTGAGGAGAAGGGACACCGCACCGGCGGCGGGATAAGAGTTGCCGTGTAAGAAGGCCTACGGTAACCGATATTAATACTGCTGAAATTATCCCCTATCCCCGTCTACTCTATTTTGAAGTATTATTAGTTTGTGCCCTAGCCCTAAGGGTGGAGTTATGAAGGGGGCAAAGAAACTCTTGGTTCTGGGTCAGGCTGAGGTTCTTGTTGTTATGTTAAGGCACGGTTGGATCCCACATTACTGTTTCGTCGTGCAAAAAGTCGAGCCTAAAAATATTCATGCACAATTTCTCGAGTGCTGTCGCGTACTACGTATATGGCATAACTGCTGTATGTACTGCTGCTTGGCCTCCTGCCGGTGGCTGACATAAGGGTGTAATTTTGTTTTTGTCGGTGGCTGATATAAGGGTGGGGGTTTTTATGTGAGAAGCGGAGCGGTTTCGTCTGCGGCGCTGTTTTTGGTACGTTCGCGCTGTCGAGGTGCCCTGAAGTGTACTCATTAGCCACATGTCACGCATGGCCGTAGTCGTACGACTGTAAGACCCTCGCATCCCTGCAAAGCCTGGGCGGAGTACGTTGGGTTTTCACCGACCAGGGAAGCAATGCTTGCTTGCGCCAAGCGCGAAGCGCCGTGAGGTGTTGGGGCAAGTCGCATGAAGGGTGAGGGGGGGAGGGGGGGTTGTTGTTAGAGCCCTGGCAGCTCGCGCGATGTGGGGGCACTGCTAGTTTTTTTTTCCAGACTACGATATGTATGTAGGATATGTGTGATATTAATATCATATGTCTATGATAAGTCTATGATTTGTCCAGGAGGCGATCCCAAGCAGAGGGGACTGCTGTACCGGTTTGTCGTGCGCTGACGCAGGGTTGGTCCTAGGAAGTGGTGAGAAGCGAGAGCGCCAGCAGTATTTTAATATTATAAGAGCGAGCGAAAGAGAGTCCTGCTGCTTTTGAACAACGAATGTGCCCGGTTGTGAGGCCTGCAACCGTCGCTTGCGCGCCAATCCCTCCCTACTGTTCTGTCTACTGTTCTGTCTGCTGTTCTGAGAAACGTTAAGCGTTGTACACCTCGGGCAGATGATGTCATAAATAATCTACTCCCATCTACGCGTACGACCTACGTTTTCCGTGATGATGAGATGTGTTACAAGGGCTGTCCTACTGTACCGTACAAAGCCCACTTGGTCAACATTTTACGCAAGAGCCGCGGCACTCAGATCTCACCCGGCGACTACAGTAACCGACAAACATCCGTAATCTAGATCGTGCAGCCCATACACATCAGGGATATATCTTCCCCCAAAGATCTAGATCATCAAATACGGATCTATCTGATCTGATACAATCTGATCTGCCTAAGTCATGTGCGAAATTTTGTAGTTCCCGACCTGGACGTGAAACCGGGCTTTTGCTCTGTGCACGCAGACATGACATGACACTTCTGTCATGTAAAAAACGCGATTGAGTGCGTGTCGCTTGAATTAATGACAAAGCCAAAGCTGTGCGTTGGCAGTTACTCCTGCGCACGAATATTTTTTTTGCCGGGTTATAATTAGCTACCAGGGCCTCCTCTGGCCGGTTCTACAAAGCAACGCGTGCGCAGTACATACGTCCATTGAATGTGACGAAATACCGATCAGGGTCTCCCCCAATATACAAGGCCGCTGCTTCAAAGCAGCACTGTGCGTTAGCCAGTACTACTACTGCTGTACATACATACATAAATACATTAATTAAGTTTGACGAAGGAACGATAAAGGTCTCCTCAATATATTCGCCGCTGCTACAAAGCAACGTCTGGAGACGACCGCTCTACGCCTTCTCTTGCCGGACTCGGCGGACCCTCCCCAGTCTCCGACGCCACCCGCCCCCCTCCCGCCACAGCCTCGACGACGGCGTCCGTTGCCCTAGCCGCGTCTATGTCCATCTTCTTTCGGCTCCGCGATTCCCGAGGGGTGCGGCCCCTACGGCCATGCTCGGCCTTATCTCGTTTTCGTCTTCCGCCCCCCGCCTCGTCTACACTCCCGTCCTCTGCCCCGCTTTTACTTCCGCCTGCTGCACCGTCGATTTCCGACGCCCTCGCGACCCCTCCTCCTCCTCCTCCTCCTCCTCGTCCGTCATCCCCCCCTGCGGCCTGCCCACCGCCGCTTCCCCCGCCACCACCGCCGCCGGCGCTAATGCCGTTGAGTCTCTTTATCTCCGCTTTGGCCTTGCGCAATTGTTTCTTAAGCGTGGCGTTCTCTTCTCGGAGCGCCGACACCTCAGCCACCATGGCTTCTCCTCCTGCCCCTCCCCCTCCTCCTCCACCCTCGGCACTCCCTCCCACCGCGTCCCCTTTGGGCGCTTCTTCTTTCGCAGAAGCAACCCCGCCCCCCCCCTCCGCGATGCCTGGCGTGGCAAACCCCCAGGACATCGGGGGACCGATGTCGCCCCCCCCGCCTACGTCTCCGTTGCTCCCGCGTTGTCGGGTTGGAGTTTGTGGAGATGTAAGCGTTCCGACTGGGTTGCCGCCGCGGCCCAGTGGGGATGGGATAGAGGTTCCCGGGCGGCACAGGGATTCAAATCGCCTACACACCCCTGGGTTTCTTGTGGAGATGGCGTCCTGCCACCGGGTAGAGGTCGATGGGGGGGGGGGGGGGGGGGGGGGGGGGGGGGGGGGGGGGGGGGGTACTTCATTTTCATGCATGGCCATAGCCGTATGACCATAGATGGGGGGGGGGTTATTCACACGCTCATACTCTTGTAGATATGTTTTCCTTAAAAGCAGGTATTGAGGCGGGCGAGCGACTTTGGTTGTACGTATATAGAGTAGGCTATTTATTTTCAGTTGGTTGGTTTATTAATGTTTCGCAGACGGCAAAATATGCAGATGGTTGATTCCTGCCACGGTATGGGGCTATGATAGCGCCAAAGACCATACGAACCTTACGATGGGGGGGGTCTATGCCTCATATATAACCTGACTTTTGTAATGATTTTTGGAATTTTGCAGGAGGGCTGTTGATGGGTCGGGTCGAACTTCGCGGGATGTAGGGTGCGACTGATGCATGACGACCAGGGGGAAGCTGTGCGAAATCTTGAAAAATGTTGTAGGATATTTACTATTTACAATTTAGTAATGTTGCACACGTCATGTTACATGATAGTCCGCGGTAGCTTTCGTGCCGTGCAACCTTTAGTCTCCGCAGGTTGCTCATGCTGGATTCACGAGAGCAATCCTTGCTTAGAGGGGCACCGACGTCTAGTCATAATTAGCACGACGACTGTGTGCTGCGGCGGCTTCGCCTACTGTCGCCACGAAAACACAAAACAAGTTTTTCCATGCTCGAAAAGCGCCACGAGCAGGACCCACGCGCTATTGCCATACGCCGCTGCCATGCATTATATCATGTATACGTAAGTACGCGCGATGGAAGTATCCCACGTGTGATAGATTGCGAAGATGAGTTTCGACGAAATCCTCGATCTCACAGCTGTTGGTTAAAATATTTATTATTTATAAGTATACAGGGGGGCTTTGCCGCGGCGGGCTGACGTCCACTTGCGGCTCCGCGCATACCCGTAACGGCCTAGGATGCAAGAAAATCGAGGCAGCAAAGGCGACGGTACTGCCAAGGGGTGCATAAACAAAACACACATAGTTGTGTGAAGAAAGCACTGAATAACCGAAGTACACGTTTTACCGTTCGGCACAACGTATGTGCAAATCAATGAATGCACCAAAAAAAATTGCGCCTTTAACCCGCCAAAGAAAGCAAACCCAAATGTTTCGAATACTTTACGTATCACCAGCTATAACTATCAGCCAGTTCCTTTGGCGCTTGCCTCTCTGGGCCTACTTGAAGGTGCCGCTAATACTCTGTATATTTCAGGCAACTGGAAAGAGTCGTGACAAACCTACGGGTACTGCATTCTACAG
Organism: Saccharina japonica; assembly: GCA_008828725.1. Taxonomy (NCBI): domain Eukaryota; class Phaeophyceae; order Laminariales; family Laminariaceae; genus Saccharina; species Saccharina japonica. The sequence continues at coordinate 417,731 of MEHQ01001899.1, read as the reverse complement.
CCGCAGCACATCAGCAAACAAGATTCCGACATTCATCGGCCTCACGCCGCCCGAGCGAGCCCTCGAATAGGCCACCGAGTAGGCCCTGGACGCAAGCGGGCGCGATGGCACCAAAAGCAAACGAACTTGTCCACCTCATCTCGAGCAAAGCGTACCTGATGTCTTAAACCGCCGAGGGAAGCTCGATTTCCAGTGGAGCGATTCCCGAGGCCGACGGATATCATACATATATACAAGGGGAATGCCGCCGTCGGCCCAGGCCGCCGACGAAGCTAACGAAGGAGGATGAAACTTCACAACACGCAAACGAAACTTCAGTGCTGGCACAGAATAACTTAAAAGTGACGTGCTATGACATGCAACGACCCTTCCCGAGCGAAACTTCGAAGGTTTTGACAGGAACATGACCCGCAAACGATTTGAGCTGGCATACTTGGCCACGGTGAGCCCACGAATCACTGAAAAATAACACACCGGCGCCTGAGAGCGCAGAGCGAGGAAATAGTGGATACAATCTGCTAATATTAGTAATACATACATGTACAAGGGGTTGCGGCTGACGCCGCCCGATCAACGAATCGAAACCAAGACCTTGGTAGTGGCTGCCAGTGGGCGTTAGAAAGACGCCTACTTGCTGTTGAATGATAATAATAACACGCAGGGTAGCAGCACGCCGCAGTGGGGAGGCGGTGGAGGCACATGCTGGTCGAGAGCATTCTGTACGTTAGGAAACGCTCGTTCCGAGAAACATCTATTATTATAATATAGCGAAACGCTATGATACGTGGTGAAAGTATTCTATATGATACGATTCGCAAAGGGGCGCGACTCTAGCGGGCTTGAAGGTCGCAGCCCAAAACGGCCGACGTGCGTGACAACAAATGACGTGTGTACGGAACGGAAAGGAAACGCACGTTCCGAGAAACATCTATTATTATAATATAGTGAAACGCTATGTATGATACGTGGTGAAATTATTCTATATGATGTACTACGGGTATCAATATTATTAATAGTACAGGGGGGGGGGGGGGAGGCGATACGACTCCGCTGGCGGCCACGCTAAAATGGAGGCACCGTATTCGACGGCGATAGATGAATAGTGGCACCGTATTCGACGTCAAGATGAACCAGTGAGCAGCTTATCGCTAACGATATTTGTAAGTTGTAAGAGAGTTATTTATTATACTTCAAATTATTGTTTTAGGGCATATTGTGGCTCACCTCAGGCTTCTCCGGTTCGATGTAAGGACCGACATACAAGGACACTTGGAGGGGCCTGGACAACTGGTCTACGATCTCTTTTGTCACCTGCAAAGTCACGGGGTAGAAACGGAAAAACAGTCGACCAGCAAAAAGCAAGGACCAGAGATCATTACAACTACAGCGATGAGGGTGATCGTGATGAGGATGATGTTCTCACATTATTATCTCGTTTCGTTGACTAAACATCGTTGTACGACAACTACATACAGTGGTGGTGATGGTGGTGGCGTTGTCATCATTACAGTAGCTCATTTCATTATACCGATTCCATTGTGTTGGTTCCTCACTGCAGTAGCTCATTTCATCGGGCACGGAGTGCGGGACTCGCTCCTTTCGCCGACTTCCATCGCTATGTTGATGACGGTGCATTGCTCGCAAGACGACGTGTTTTCCTCAGCGAGTAAGCGCACGGTGGTGGACCGAAGAGACGCGAGCGTCCTTCCCTCACAAACAAAAAGGAGACGCCGTCGTTGAGTTCTGAAGCTACAGTCGATCCACAGCTATTAATAGCTGTAGGGTTTCGATATGACCCCTGTTACGAGGGAACATATCATAGAAAGCATAACCAAATATAGGGTGTGCAAACATAGGGGGATACTGTATAAGGTTTTAGGGCCCATCGTGGGCTCTGATTATATACTACTATATTACTCTGTATTACTCTGTATTACTATGTATTACTAGGTATTACTATGCCCCCTCCCGTAATACGAGGTACCATATATACTAGTACTTCGTATTACTATAGCCCTATTTCGATAAAATAACCCGGCAAAAGTGGTGGAGGCCCATGATAGCAGCGCGGCGTGCAATGCGCACGGCAGCCTCAGAAGTGCCACCTCAACAATCAATCGTGCCAATCGTCAATCAAATACGTAAACAGACCGAACTCTCACGAACGAACTCTGCGACCGCTACGCATGGTCGGGTAAGAAAATAATCTGGCCGAGACATCACCGACAGCACCTCCGACACCAGGAAAACTAAATATATGCAGTAGTAAATGGCACCGATTAATACAAACATTCGAGGGAAACCGGCGATAAACGAACAAAGCCCTGAGCAGCCTTAACCCTTGGCGAAGGACTTATGCTTCTTGTGACCACGGGCTGGATTTCAAGGAAAACAATACCATTGAATAGATACGGTGAAAATTACGCGAAGCAACACCGCGAGGGGGCGCGACGGTCCCGGTAGGGGTCGATGCAGATGGACTCGGACTTGTGCTTGCACCGCCGAAGCCCGTAAGTGACTCGGTTTATTGCTCTAGTATTGTAGGAGGCATGTTTCAGTTTACGGTATACCTGGTTTAGTAATTGAGGACTGCAAGCGAGACTGCCACGATGGCAAAAGAGAGGGCAGCCTGCTTCAACGGGACATACTTTACGTACGTAGCGTCTTTTGATTTACCCCGATCAATTCAACAACAGGAACAAGAACAGCAGCAGCAGCAGCAGCAGCAGCAGCAAGCAGCAGCAGCGAGCAGCAACAACCAGCAGTCCGCCTACGTTCCCCTTCTTCTATCAACAAGCCTACCATCCTGCCTACAAAATTAGCAGCGCTGCGCCCCATTGTTCCACACCGCCCACACCACACCACACCACACCACACCACACCACACCACACCACACCACACCTTGTCGACCCGGTGCACGAAGGAGTAGTTCAGCACAGGCGACGTCGAAGGCGGGTCTGGCTGCACCGTCTCGGTGGTGAAAGTCTCTCCCAAGAGGTCGTACTGGCAGTACGCCGACGCGCACGTCAGCGGAAGGCCAAAGCCAGCCTTTATCTCGAACCGATACGCCCAGGACAACCCAATCAAGTCCTTGCAAGTGCCGGAAATTTCGACGAGGCGGGAGGGGGGGGTCGGCGGAGGCGGCCGTCCTGAGGTGGGACTTTTAATACGGGCAAGACAGCGTACTGTAGCATCTTCCCAGAATACATGCATGCCATGTGATCCTCTTGCCGAAGCTGACGGAGTACCCGGAGAAGAGGCGTCCGCGATCGGAGTCGAGAGACATCGTACAACCGTACGCCCGTACCTTTGGTGACTCGATTTCAGGAAGGTCAACGCCGCAGCTCTCGTCCGTCTCCGGGTCAACCGCTCGCCCGTTTGCGTCGAGGACCAATGGACACCAAGAGCTCTCCAGCTTGCCCACTTCACCGTACGGTGCCCGGACGTTTTTAATTACGGCGAGTCGCTCCTCGTCCTGTCGACATAGGGAAGCGTGGGAGGGTGGTCGGGGATGCTATATCTTAGCGTTCTTCGAAGTATACGTCGAATTGGAGGCATTCGTGAGGGTATACAAAGGGGGTGTGGCTGCGACATCCAAACGGCGGGGTCGGGGTTGTCTCGTGAGTTGTATCAACAAGAAATTACGTGTGTACGTTATGCCTCGTTCTCCTGCGCGTCTGTCTTTTACTTTTTTTATGCTTCGTTCCTGGTTCTCCAACATTTCAAACAAACGTATACACAGGTGAACCGTCTCTCCTTCTCCTCCTCCCCCCCCGCCTGCTACTGCTCCTCCCCC